>VYWZ01001342.1:0-80241 GCA_008711595.1 Fusarium xyrophilum | reverse complement strand
TAAAAGAATAGCTAGATAAGAAAGTTATTAATAATAGTTTATAGTAAATACGAGGAATATATTATATACCTTTAATATATAAGTAATGCCTTTAGGCCCTATATAGCCAGCAAATCAATTAACCTCTAATATAATCATAACACTTTACCTCGCGATAGCTACTTATCAATCACAATCATCGAAACTTAATTTGCCTTCCGCCTTCTACGGGCCGTACATGCGATTGTTTACTATCTGAGTAACCGATTTGTCCATTGCACAAGCAAACATTCATAATGGGCGATCACGAAAGTTCCCAGATCAAACATAATGAGCATCTGTTGCTTGTAAGTCCGACTCAACCAAGCTTCCCATCACCGCCTCTCCATGATAACTGACAGTCGACATCAGGATGAACCTTTGCTTCGCCTCCCCTCAGAACTCCTCCGAAAGAACTTCCGCGCGGCCCATTTCACGATCGAGAAAGACACAGCCGCCATAAAGACATTACTCAAAGATTCAGCCACCGCTGCCGTCTCCGGCCGCGCATCACAGCAAGATGCCCTTCGTAACCTCGACGCAATGGTGTCCCGCATGCGAGGCTTGAAGCGCAAGCTCCAAGCGAGCGCCGCCGAGGAGGCTCGTCTGCATGCACAAACAGCTGCCCGCATCTCACATCTCGACGAACTATACAAGATGGATACAGTGGAGGATGTTAAATACGAGCAATGGGGTAGGAAGAGGCTCGATCGCCTTTTGGCAGACTACCTGCTTCGTCATGGTTACAATGATACTGCAAAGGAGTTGGCCGAGCAGCGTGGTATCTCCGATCTCGTTGATATCGACACCTTTGTTGCTGCAAGCCGTATCAGGGATTCTCTTCTGAACCAGAGCGTGGCTGAGGCTCTGGCTTGGTGCAACGATAACAAGAAGGAATTAAGGAAGACGGAGGTACGTTACCCATTCCAAAAAGTCTCCTCGATATCTAAATTTTAGTTATTTGCAGAGTAAGCTCGAGTTCATGCTTCGCTTCCAGCAATATATTGAGCTGGTCCGCTCGCAATCCTCGGCTAAACTCACTGAAGCCATTGCTCATGCAAAGAAACACCTCATTCCCTACCGGGCCACATTTCCCCGCGAAGTACAGCAGGTCTGTGGTCTGCTTGCATTTCCTCCTGGTGGTGCATGCGCTGCCACACCCTATGGAGATCTGTATAAGTCCTCCCGCTGGGCTGACCTTGCCGACCTCTTCACAACAATTCACAATCAACTTCTTGCCCTTCCCACAGTCCCACTCCTTCACATCGCACTTTCTTCTGGTCTATCAGCTCTCAAAACACCTGCATGCCACACGGACCCAATGCACTCATCGGATAGCCCATCTGCCCAAAGCACATCCGATATCGCGGCAGCAGCCTCGACTCTTGGCCACGGCGTTTGTCCCATTTGTTCCACTGAACTCAACGAGCTTGCCCGGAGTGTACCGTACGCTCACCACACTCAGAGCCACGTAGAGCACGATCTCAGGCTATTGCCTAATGGTAGTGTCTATGGAAGGGATCGCCTTGAAATACAGGCGAGGAAGAATAATTTGCCTTCCGATCAGGTTAAGGACCTCCGGACAGGCGATATCTTCCCAGTTGAGTCACTGAAGAAGGTTTATATCACATAAATAGTTCATCGCTGGGGACCCAACATGAACAGGTGTTCCGGTTCTCATCATATTGTACAATACAAAGTCACTGCGAGCCAGGGGCTTAGATATACCGCTGCCATTCATTTTTCACGGGCATCGAGCCATAGCGCAACTTAAATTGGACAAATAAACAACTTTGTGAAGCTCAAATTCAAAGGTGCCAACTCCTAAGGTAGTTAGTTAACCGTACAATGCAGTATACAACAGCGGCGCCGACACCAACTGGCACGTATGATCCCCTCCCAACCGTCCATCCCGGCCCTTTTTTTCCCCCATTGGATTCCTGAAACTTCCGAAAGTCATTATATCAAAATCGTAAACCTAGGCAGAATGCATTGAAGCGGGAAGCAAAGAGCATGATAGCAAAGAGGTATGCTATCTCACTGGACAAACCCATTTCATGTAGAGAAGCCGATAACTGTGCTTTTGGCATAATGCACGTTCATGACGAAAGAGGAATAGGTTGATAGTAAAGAGTAAAATGCAAGGCGTAGAAAACATTAGTACTATCGGCTAGTCCATAGCCCTCACCAGTGGGCTAACAGCCCTTGGGAGTGAGCCTCTTATCGGTTTCCGCCGAAAGCGAAGTTGCCAAACACACCACCTCCTCCACCAGGAGTCATAGGCCCAGTGTTGACGATGCCATTCTGCCCCTGTGGTCCTGGGGTGGTGGCTAACGCAGCATTTGTCGTGTTAGGAGTGCTAGGTCCGTTGCCATTTGTTTGCCCATCGTTTCCGCTTTGCTGGTTCATCATTGACATGACAAGGCTGGCATTTGAGTCAGGGAAACCCAGGCCCCAGACCTTGCCCACATGCTCATCGGGGATATCACCGGCAAATATCTTATCGCGCATAGAGAAGAAGACCTTTCCGGTGAGTAACGAATCAGAGCCTGCTTGATGGGCAGAGCCAACACGCTTAATCTTGAGGGTTTCGGCAATGTTCTCAAGTCCTGATTTATGTTCAAACTTTTGCAGGATCTCAGTACTACTGGGATCGCTGGGTGTGAGAAGGCCGGAGTTGTGCAACCTGATGGCGTGCTTCATGAGGTGCTTCACATCGTACGTCGTGGGGAAATAGAGCTTCATCTTGTGGTCAAAGTCGACTTCGTCGTTGGGCAACGGTAAGCAGATAAGCAGCTTTGTCAGGTAGCCGAAATCGTAACCGCCATGGAACGATATCCACTTGACGTTGTCGAAGCAGACAAGACCTGAAGGGATCAGAAGGGAGGCAAACTCGTGAGGATCAATACCATCACGCTCGAGAGCATTGAAGTCGATCCCGGCTTGCTGAAGTGACTCGATCGATTTCTCGTTGTACATGTCGTCCTTCAATGAGAACTTAAAGTTGAACTGCCACGAGCAAGGGAAAGGAGCATTAGTCGCTGCCCTTTGAGCGGCTGTGCCAAGCTTCAGATCGCTCGTGGGCCGTGGAGGTGGAGTCTCGCCGTCTTCGTCAAAAAAGGTGAGCCCTATTTGTATGACCCTCAGCATATCGACGTTGGTTCGTAGGCATTGATAGTGATAATCGCTCTTCCCTCTGAATCCTCCCATGGGCCTTGAAACGACACCTGGAAATTCGGTATCCTTTTCGCACCCATAAATTAGTACATCTTCAAAAACGATGCTCGTTCCTCAAGCCTTACCATCGCAATGTAAGGATACTTGTCCACCAAGTCTCGCAATACTGCCATTTCTTCGTGCAAATTGTGCTTCCATACTTCCCGTATCCTGCCCTTGTTGGGATGTGTCCTGATTCCCGGGTGTTCCATCAACATGTTCTGGTGAACCTGCCCGTGTTGTGATTGTTGTAGACCGGCTGCAGGGCCATGGAAACCCATTCTCGCACTTTGACTACCAAACCCCGTATCTGCGAACCCCTGGCCATTGAGGCCGGCTGTCGTAAAAGCATTGCTATTGGCAGCAGAGAAGGGTCCCAGTTGTGTGTTGGCGTTCAGGTACTGGTTCCCGCCTAAATGTCCACCCTGTTGTTGGGCATGGGAGGGGAAGCCACCCTGGTGGTATGGTGCTGCCACAGCAGGCCCCCCGCCAAAACCCCTAAGCTGCGGTGGCGGCATGTGGTTCTTTCCAGGGAAGTGTTTGTTCCTGTTGAAGGGCTGTCTGGTGCCAGTGCCTCGGAAGCGTTGGAGGGGTTGCCAATGTCTGGCTCCTGAATGCAAATGCGATGAGTGCGGTTGGTGATCGGCGGTAGTCCTCTGCGCTTGATTTGATTTTGTGCCAGAACCTGAAGGTTCTAAATTAGAGAAAGAACTCTCAGTCGCTGGATCGACCAAGGATGGCTTCTAACGCCCGAATGGCTTCTAACGCGACGATTTGAAGTGGTACGTGTTACCTCGACTACCACGACCGTTGGTCATTGAGACAACGTGAGAGTATTGCCAAGATTACAAAGTATTTCCCTGATCTTCTCGAGTGGCTGCGATGGCGATAGATGTCGTCCAATGCTGTCGGTGGTATATGTGATTTCGGTTCGAATGGTGGAGAGGAGTGACGATAGAGATAAAGATATGCGCCGACTGGGTTCCTCGTCGAAGGTGATAAAAAGCTTCGCTAGTTGCTCGAGGTTGGCCTCTCCTTTTCTGAGATTCTCTAACAGGCGTCGAATGTCCCTTGGAAGGTGTAAAGTCTGGATAAGTCAATCGTTGGCAGAGACTACGTCCTCTAAACTCTGGAGGGCAGAGGTGAGGAGGGCGGGTGAATCAATTGGTCCGTGCCTCATATCGGAGGAACCAGTCAACTTTGATCCGATCCGTGCTTCAAGGTGCTGTACGTTCCAAACCTACCTAACCTATACCTCAGTGATGGGGGGAACATCAATCACTAGTTAGTTACTCTGTACCTAATAAGGTCGAATTGGCTCGCTCTCCATTTGTCCATTTCATTTGTCGTCAGATCCAACCACCACCACCAGAATAGCCCACGATGCTTGCCACGAGGTACGGCGTACACTCACACAGCTGCTATAATCTCAATTGGCGCAACCAATTGCTGAGAATGAACTCGGTTTGCTAATATATTCGCCATGTAGAGTGCTACGCGCCGCCGCGGGCGGTCCCAAGCCCAACATCACCGGCTTCAACATGCGGGCGTTCCAAGCATCAACCGGCCAGCCTCGATACGATCCCTGGGAGCGAAAGTCCGTGATTTCTTGCTGCCATAGCTGAACCAAATAGAGCCAGTGTACTGACCCTCCTTTGTAGCGAGGCCTGGCGATATCAGGGTCCCTATAGCCGCTGGAACCGTCTCAAGGGCGGTTTCCCCGGTCTCGGTATCGCGACAGTCGCTTTCACCGCTTACTGCGGATACGAATACTTCTTCCTCGAGGACGAGCACCACCACGGCGAGGCGCATGGAGAAGAGCACCACTAGAGTGCATGGATACGACGGTTGAGGGAGCGGATTCAGCTGGAATGCAACTATCCGGAGGTGAGAAGTTTTGTACATATACCTCCCACGGCGAGGACGATGTTTGATCAGATAGATCATGGAACCATCAGTCAAAAGAATATCAGAACGAGAAGCGGGAGGACTGGCCTTTATGACTTCATCATGATCTTGCTCTGGTATTGGAATGAACTGGAAAGCCAATACATCAAAGGCATTAATAACCTTTTCACTGGATAGGCAACATGCCTTGTTATTGACACATGTCTGCCAGGGCTTTCTTTTCTTTTGCCAAACTGCAGTGACTATCAGTGTGGATTGTATGAAGACTACTAATGTATATGCTCACCCTCCCAATTATCGGGTCGATTGCTCAGTCACGTATAAAGCTTAGGTGTGCTTTGCGTCACAATGAACGAAGCAGAGTGAGCTCGAGAACATATAAACATCTCGAGTCCTGAACAATCTGTGAATACATATGGAGCAAGCCGATTTTCAAGACAGGTAGACCCGGTTCAAGGACCACGCTCAGGAAATGGTTGATCAGCATATCAAATTGATTCAATTTGGTGTTCCAAGCCAAGGTAAAAAAAAGGTATCTCACAAGACCATCCTGTCTCTATGCTAACAAAGGTAGAATTGGTCTTCAGACCCTATGCAGAATGGTATCAAATGCCCAGAAACGCCACCGTATATATCCATTTCGGCAATAGCCCCACAACTCCGACAAAAGAATAAACAACGGCTTCCCATCCGAGGCCACAGAAGAACCTCAGGTGCCTTGTAATCACAACGCCGTTTTCCCAGTGTGATAATGCAGCTGCCGAAGTACCCATCAAGGGTCTCGGGTTAGGTCATCATGATTCGGGTCGCAGCTCAAGACTATCTCATAAGCCGAGACCATTGACAGCATCGAGGGCGCCCTCCACGGCTGCTTCCAATTCTTCCACTCTGACCTTCAGCCCCTTGTTCTCGTCCTTCAGAAGACTGACGGTATCCCAAGCCATACTGGCGGTTTGCCCTTGGCAGTTGAGGCAAGTCGCAGGCGCAGGCTTAGGCTTCTCGCTCGATATGCCCCGGATGAGTTTCTGGAACGCGCCCATTTGAGTGTTGTTGGTGTTCCTTGCGGCAGCACCACCAGCGGCACGAGGAGGCTCCAGCGTGACGGGCTTAGGTTGAGCAACAGGGTTGATCTCAGATATGTTGGTACATATTGTTGGGCTGCGGGATCGCGAGAAGACACTGGCCTCATCTACGCTCTCATCATCAGATGAGGTCGAAGTACTCTTTCGCCAGCGTTTTAGTCGATCCTCATCGACGCCCAGGTCTTCTGATACGATCGAGGCTGCTGAGGTCATGTTCTCTTTCTCGCCATTAGTCGACTCATCCGCGCGGTCCTTTTCATTTGCCAAGCGATTGAGCAAGTACTCGATCATGGCATCTCGCTCTGCCATGAGGGTAGCCTGTTCCTCGAGTTGCTTCTCGAGCTGTCGGATCCTGGTTTCAGATTCACTCTTGTCGAAATTATGAATATCACGCTCAGCCTGGAGCTCCCTAAATTCTGTTGTGCGTTGCTCATAAGCAGCCTGGAACTTGCTCAGCAGACCAGTGGCGTTCATCTGCAGGTTCTTGAAAGCGGATGGCGAGAAAGCTGTGCCCTCGACAGGAAGGCCGTTGGGGAAAAGACCCTTTTCGATGTCGAGATTCATGAGGGCCTCATTTTGTTCCTCCGAGGGACATGCAGCAGGTGAAGAAGTAAGGGAGCCGAAGAAGTTGAATCGAGAAGAAGTTGGTGTGGATGGCTTGGCCGATGATGTACTGCGTCGTCGAGGTTCTGGGGCGGTTGTGGATAAGGGTGAAGGTGCATTAGATCGGGAGAACCAAGTTGAGAAGCCGTTTCGGGGAGCTTCCTCTACAACAGCAGGCAGACTTGACCGAGGTTTGGAGGCAGCAGGCCTCTTGTCGCCGGTGAACGACATGTCGACAGAAAGCGGCCTAGGCTGGTCGCTGGGGATCTTGTATTCAATGTCCAAGTTGTGGTCGGCCAAGTTGATAGAGTGGCGCAGAGGTGACTGAAGTTTAGGAGAAGTAGGTCCTACATGAAGACTGGGATCGCGGGTTCGAACAGAGGAGCTGGGAGGGTGATGAGCTGTCGTAGGAGGTGTCACTGAGAGAGGAGCCAGAGGAGGAGTTGAACGGTGAGTCGACTGAGCAGCACTGGGTGTCTGGAGAGCCGCGGGGGAAAGGCGGAGGGAGGTGGTTTCTGATAGATTGTTGTTTCTGGGTTTGTTTGTCACAGCAGCTCGCCTCCGGGCGGTCGAGGCGCGAACACTGGAGCCATACGACGCTTGGGAGCTCGGCCCCGTTAGACGCGAATGATATTCGATGGGAAACTGTCCATGCTCCTCCTCGGCAGCTCGATCCTCAACGAGCCCCTGGGGATCCAGAGGCTGCATAATCGCCTAATGTTTCGGTTCCAAGGGGTTTGGGAGATCTTACGGAACAGGGGTCCGGAGAAAGGAACCCAGTTTGACAAGCACTAGAAGAACGCTAGTAGCGGCGATCGTATTGACATACAGAGTATATTGGCTGGATGATAGCTGAGGTGCTTCAAATCGATTGTGTCGAGGGAGAGAGCAGTCAAGAAGAGAGTTGGCGGTGGTTTATGGCGGGCGAGGAGGCCATAGATTAATATTAACCTTGACACCACAGTTTGCTGCGCGTGGCCGGGTTCGGCTGAGGAGGAGCCGACTATGCTGTGCCATACACCTCCTCCACTCTGCGGATAGTTAGTTAGACGGACGGGTAGTTATGGTTGGGCAAGTTGGGACATGCTTCTGATCGTGGATTTGTTTCGAGAGAATTGAGTGGTCGAGGTATTTGAGGGGTCCTTTAGTGGCCAACAAACTTGTATCAATGGGGTAATTAATCCTGCGGCGCGGCCCCAGATTGACGCAGCTCCGAAAGACTATCAGGTCCATCTGTAAAATATGACCGTATCTGCATTTCTGAGAAAGACGTTCCAATTGTCTTTGAAACCCTTTCCGGAATAACCACTGCAAAATGTCGTCTGGTAGTGTCTCACCACCAACAGTTGGCGAGCAAGCCAGCCGAGCTTGGTAACGCCCTAGCGTTGATCCCTGAATGCTGTGGAATGCAGAGACACGCCACTGTCTCTGATGGCACTTTATCATTATTGTGGGCTTGACTTGACGTACAGAGTAGCTGGAGGTTGGACATAGTTACTGTGTTACGTTCCATTGTCAGCAGAGTCATGAATGCCATATTCATGACAATGGTTGACCAGGGGGGGGGGGATCTTGACTATCTTGACTCGATATTGCCCTTGTGTGGAAATCCATTGTGATCAATCACGGTCACAAGGCACTGGCGGATCAATGAAACCAACCTTGGCCATATAAATCATGCAGTAACTTTATCACTGTCACCTGCATAGCACTACTGCATAAAGGACCCTTCCCGAACGGCTCCAAAGTAAAGTACGGAGTGAGTATGTATGTCCCCACACGCCTTTCCTTTGGTCTTGCGTCTTTGTCTTTGTCTTTGTCTTTGTCTCGCCTGGCCTGTCGTTCTAGGCTGTCCTACGCGAGCGGGACGGGAACCTGCAGAAATGCAAAAGCAAAGTTTCTACGGAGTACCTCTGTACAGAGTACCTTGATCTAGCTTCGCAGGGCCACCTCAAGCTTTTCCACGCATTTTCGCCCACAAGCCCGGTCAAACTCAGACCACTTCTTGGCGAGTCCAAGGCCGTTCCCTTGTGCGTCTGGTTCCCTAAATTCATCCTAGAACAGGAACAGACTTTCGCGCCGGCACGTTGGTGAACTCGATTGCCACGATCTATAGCGCCTTGTGGCTGCACAAGATCAACAAACCCCGGGAGACATCTCCCTTCGATTTTGCAAGACCATTGATGATGACCGTCGTTTGTCACTTTCACTATGGTGGAAGCTTGGATACTGGTTAGTAGGTATGCTCTCTGATTGTTGTACTGGACATTCTTTTATAGCACTATTCGAAAGACGCCATGTTTGCTTGCCCAGACTGTGGTAGCAATCCTACCCTACCTGGGAGTAGGTACAGTAGGTAGGGCGACATGGACGATAGACTATATGGCGTCAGGTCGCCTCCCCAGCTTCTCAAAGTTGTGGAGTTTGAAGACACAGTCTAGGCCTAGGGAGTAAAGTCTCCAGAATCTATCTAGACCGCCTGATGTTTCGGCCGCTTTTTTTTTAGGAGGAACGGGGTATTGGTGACTATCTACCGCACAAATTCCAGCTCTTTCAGCTGGATTATTTTGACAACTGAGAGCACCGCGTTGTCGTTTATACAGACTACCTATCGTCACAATCCCGCCTACCGACCTTGCTAGAACAGCTTCAGTAGCCTAGATAGCCTACTCGTGCGGTTCCACCATCTTCGTCATTGTCCTTGTTTGCAGGAACAAACACCAACGTCTTACTTCATTTGCCTTGCTTAGGTTAGTAGGCTGGCAGACATGCTATAGAACTTACCTAGTAGCCGATCCAAACTACTGACACAACGACCTAGAGTTGGTTCTTTGAATTTGTGCCTGCAAAGTCTCAATCCTCAACGTCACAATGGACTTACTCACTTGGATCTTTCATTGCCTAGGGGTGGAAGAAAACTTTTGGGGCCTTGTTGATCCTAGATAACAAAAAAAGACTTAGTAACCTGGTATAAGTTTAGGATACCCTAAATGACCAAAAGACTTGGGGTAAACTGAGGTGAGACTTGGCTGGCCTCTAGAATGCTTTACTATTTCTGATACATTTGATGTTTCCCCGCTCCCCGAGGCCTGTCTACTAACTTAAAAGGCTTCACGGCTCTATGGTCACAAGAACCATCAGACTGAGAGGACAAGAAAAGTATACTCGAATGAACTCTCTATCATCTACTGGTATAAAGATAATTGCAGCCTGCATTGACCATACGCCCAACCGACATATAATAATGATAACAGCAAACCAAACTCCTGACCTCAAAAGATCCACACAACCATCACCAGTTTTCTTATGAATTGTTCAATGGTTGACCATTATACCTGGCCAGTTCGGCCATTGCTGGGACCAGTAGTTGCGTCCCAGTCCTTTGGTGTGTCCAGGGCCGCAGCCAGCAAAGTGATGAAGATGCCGAGCATCCTGGGAACATGGTCAGTAATTGCCGGCCCATACACCGCCATAATCACACTTACAGGTTAACATGTGCCATGACCGCTCCTCCCATGCCCAGGGGCCAGTCAATCAGGAAGGGGAAGACAAATGTGTTAGCATGGACGTAGGTGAGGTAGAAGATGATAAAGAATGCGGAGGTTGCCGCGCCTATAACTCGGAAAACGTAGCGGGCAACGCGCTGATTGAAGTACCGAATCTTGGTGAGGAGGAAAAGAAAGGTGATGGAGGTAATGACCCATGTGATACCAGCGAGATCAGCGAGGAGCATGTATGGTCGTACTGGATCACTCGCGAAATTGTTTGGCCCAATGCTGCTGCGAAAAAGAGTGTTTGGCCCAGGGACAGTGCCAGGTTGAAGCTGACCTGGGAAATCCCTTGGGTCAGGAAAAGGGCTAGGAAAACGCGATGGGTCCTTGATAACAATTAGGCCATCGGAATCATGTGGAAAGGGAGAGGTCTCGATTCGGGGATCATTTAGCTTGTCCCAGAATTCGCCAGCAGCGGCCGAGGTTAGGACAAGTGTAAGGAAATTGGTAAGGGCGAAGAGGGAAAGGAAGGCCAGAAGGATGATGCCGCCTGCGCGGCCAGCACGCTTGGGTTGATTCATCGTTACAAAGAACAGAAAAAGTGTAGTAATGTCGGACAATGGCAGATCTTGATGAATGTTTTGGGGACCAAGAAAGGGGGATGCCGAAGATGATGATGAGAAGAAGAAAGGCTCAAAGGGTGTCGAGTAGATATGGTTTTAAATCATCTTTCGATGCCTGGGCACCTTCCTTCATCTGATACGAGTAGGACGTTGATGGAGGCAGTTACGAATGACTTCACGGGGAGGCAGAATGGAAGTTGACACTCCCGTCCTGGATTGTTATCTGCAACTTCCTCAATACCTACCCGAGATACCTACCTTCCTAAGATACCTTACCATCACATACCTTATTGAATGGAAGGGAGGCACCAGTTAAGACTAAGTTGTCCTCAACATTCTGGTTGTTGCTATCTGCATAAGGTAGCTACTGTTTTGGGGTTCTGAAGTTTCTCCAATTGGATGCCTGTGGCCTTTATTTCTCCCGACGAAGCAAGAAATTCGCCCCGCAGGGGGTTTCTATTCTTTTGGAGTTGAGATATCTTGCTGTCTTCGACCACTTCCCTAGAGAACCTGCCTGCAAAACTTGGGTTCAGGGCATTGGAGGTGATCGCGATGACGGAAGGCATACGAGGAGAAACTTTACCTTATAGGCACACAACAAACGCCTTTTTAAGGCAGCCACCTACCTTGCCTACTAATGCACCAGATCGAGCACCTGAGTACCTTACTATGGCAGGCAGTTCCAATCACGTGTGTAAGGACATGTAGGTATGGTAAGCTCATCATCAGTCTGTAGAGTGCTATGTATGTAGAACATGTAGATGCGACTCAGTGCGAGATGCTTAGATAGGCCGAACAAGCAAAAAGCTCTCGGCACATAATGATCAGCTCTAACGGGTAGATTGCCATAATTCCTTGAAACTGAAAGCCGAAGACCCGGATATATTGCATCTCCGTTTATGCATATCTTGCAAACGATCTCAGCGCAACTCAACCAAAGGAAAGTAGCGAGGTCCTGCATAACCTCGTGCCAAGACAGACTGTATATCAATATTGCTCGTGGGGTCGTGGTGGGAGCTCCACATCTTGAGGAGTATAAATCGACCTGATATCGGGGGGTCGAAGCGAATTGTGCATTTGCTCTTCTTCTTCTCTATGTTGAAACGGGCATGTGGAGAGAGCAGTTGACCACCGCCGACGGCTCGAACGGCGTCTTGCGTAGCAGAAGCGTGAGCTTCCCAAGCTTCTGTTAGGGAGAAAGATCGGTTGGAGCGATCGTAATCATGGTCCCGGTCCCGATTCCGCGCTCTTTCCCTATCCCTCTCTCTTTCGCGGCGCCGCGAAGATGGAGGATCAAATCCTGGGCCGCTAGTATTGGCAGCACTACTGTAGAGGCGCCAGTGGGAGGGATAGTGGTCGTCGAGGTATTCGGGATCAAAGGAGTTACCGCCATCATCGGATCCAGAGTCGAGGTTTTCGAAAGGGAGTGAGCCGATGCGGTTCGGCGGATGGTGTAGGAAACGGGGGCTGTCAAAGTCGTCGTCTTCGTCGTCGCTGCACTCAGTAGTAACTTGAAAGTCGGGCAGGTTGGCGGCGAACTCTTCAGGCATCTGTGGTGTCCGTGGTTCGTAATCATCGGTGTTGGTACGGTAGGGGTATGCTGGCCGAGACCTCGTGGTTGTAGTGCCATTCTCATGATGCTGTACTGATATTATTTCACTTGGGATGGGCTGAAGGACTCTCGACTCTCCGTCATGAGTTGGTTCATTCGTTGGCTGTGCGTATTGAATTTGGTACTGGGCTGTTCGGTTGAGCACTTCGTCTTGCTTCATAGCCACAAAGGCCATTCCCTCTCTCACGCTGTTGCAGAATTAGCCATGTTGTCCGAATCATGCCGTGATGCATGGAACAACATACGGATGTGAATAGTTGAACGGTGCAGGCGCCTTTATGACCAGCTCCTGGAGAGTAAAAACGGTACCACCCTGATGTCTCAATACTATGTTGCATCTGTTTCCACTTGTGCAATACACCGAGTTGTCGTTTTTGAGGATATTCTCAGCGGCGTATGATAACTCATTAGAGAACATGCCCCCATCACAGCTGACGATCTCCATCTTGAGGTCTCCTTGCTCGACCTGGCCATACTTGCCATAACGAAAGCCTCGCAAGGCCGGCGCGAGACTATCAGAATCCAGCTTCCGGCGCTTGTGCCGTCGATTCGAGTCAGGGAGGTCTGAGGCTCGGAGTGAAGGAGAGAAGTTGGGCGGCATGAGCGGAGGAGTCAGTCTTTGGTGGTGCTGGAGATCGAGAAGGGCCGGCAGGTGCGAGTTGGCTTCCTCGAGGTCCTCGACATTGGAGGACCTGGTGTTCTCGGTGGTGGCGGCAGCAGCCCGCATGCGGTCAGTACGTCGAGAAGTCGGCCAGTCGTCCATGGGCCGCTCGGAGTCGTCAAAACCGGAGCCGAGACCCGGCGCTCTGTTCTCCAGGTTCAGGATGCGGTCGGCGCGGCGTGAGGCGGCTGAGGAGTGCCGGGACTGAGGGCGGTTGGAAGATGTCGGCGAGGGGCTGTCTCGGTCACGATCTCGCTGAGCGTGTGCGAGGGCTCTGAGAGAAGGCAGTCGAGGCGGTATGGGAAGGGGTGGAAAGTCGTCGAGGGGTTCTCGAGAATGGCGACGGTGGGAGTTTGAACCCGACCGGCCAGACATTTTGTATGTAGACGTATGTAGGTATGAATCAACGGCGGGACTGGGGGGTTTGACTAGTTAGTCGGTGGGCGGTTATGGCTATGGATATGGCTCTGACTGTGGATGTGGATGTGAGTTATGACGTGGGGTCGAACTGAAGCGAAGCGAATAGGCTAGACTCGAGGGATGGCCGCTGATGGTCCCGTCTTTTTGTCAGATGAAATGTGACCGAAATAGCAATGATGATGACTTGAAGAGTGGTCGTTAATCGCTCGTCCAAGGGGACGGCAGTTAAGCAGTATCGCCACACGGTACACCTGGCTCTCCAGGAGTAAAGGTCGTTGGTCTCGTCGTGATTTGAGTGAGAAGAACCCCCGAATCACAGCCTAAATTTTGGTTTCTTCTCGCTAGCGATCATCAATGGTTGAACAACAGGCGAGGGATTGGATGCTGTGCGAATGACTCTGCCGTGGGGGGGGTTTGAGTCAGTCAATCATTGGCCTCTGCGTTTCGCTGAGCCGCCCTACCTGTCATTTCATGCCCATCCTGGCCACGGGTAGGAAATACAGGTATTATGCGCCTTTTTTTTCTGTATCTGTTCTCTCTTCCTTGCAGTTTTTCTGCTGCTGCCAAGGTTGTCTTTCGGCCAAAGGTCAGGCGTACCACGGCACATGAGCTGTGTGACTCTTGAGTAAAAGTCGCCCCTCTTTGGCGGGGGCGAGCGGAGAGACGGCGTGTTAGGTAGTAGAGACGCCAGTAGAGACGGATATTCGTTGATAGCTCAACTTGGCGGTAGCGGTGAGATATCTGCAGCAAGTATTGAGTGAATCACCTTACGGAAAGCCCTAATTACTAAGGGAGAAAAGGAACAGATCTGTTGTAAATTGTGAGAGGTGACATAGCCATGGCTGGGCTGGGCTGGGCTGGGCTGGGGCGGACGGACCTTTTGAGTCGTCCATGATGGATGGTAAGCTATGGGGGATAAAGGCGGTAAAAGCCACATCAAGGAATAGTAGGCCACAGCTTTGAATCCCAGCACTATGTTCGTTCGCCCGGAGGCTCTGGGCTTGAGCGAAGGCCGGGTTCTTATGTGCACTGTAGTCAGTTTATAGTGAGAAACAAGAAACCCTGGCCCGGTGTAGCAACATGGCTGAACTCGTACCAATTGTGTGTAACATTGTGCGAGTATCATGCTGTATTCAGCTATCAAGGCAAATGGCAAACCACTCGAACCCTCGAAGCAAATGACGACTTGTGAACTTTGAATGTCCTTATTAATCTCTGATGCTCAGTCGCGTACCTTGCCTGATGCATTCTTGGTTGTTCGTTGTACCGAATGTGTGAAGCATGCACCTAAAGAGTCGCATATTTCCCAATATTGCCTTACTACTTGCCTATGAATACTGCAAAGTCCTTTTGGCAACGGGCAGCTTCCTTTCAGTCTGGGAAAAACAGAAGAGGGGATACCTAGATACCTCGTATCATCCATCCCCCTGCAGCCTCAGGTGTACGTGATATGCTTGCATCAAGTAGACTAAACGCAAGTCATGTCCGTGCAACACCGACTTCTTGACCTAGTTAGCCTCGTTCTCTCTATAAGGAAGGTCATGATATATTCAAAAACCGTATAGTTGCTGTCTTACGTTTTCAAATCGTTCTTCATATTTAATTTTCTTCTGCTTACTTACTACTAAGTAAGTCCGGTAAGTAAGTATTCGATTCAACAAATAGCTACAAGCTACTCCAAATATTCATATAAAATGCATTAAATAAGTAAATTCTGTTTCACTCGCAGAATATCCAGGTAGGTACTTACAGAAGCATACCCTGTGCCCTTCTCCGTAAACTCAGGCATCTCTAGAATTTTGACGTTACCTGATTCTTGGGTCATCCATCCATCGCCTTACAGCAAGCAGCAGCCTCGAGATTCCCCAGAGCGGTGCAGTGCCTACAGTACAGAACGTAGGGTACCCATGTCGATCCCGCTAACAATTTTATACAGCCAATCATTGTAGAGCTACCTGCTTAGTCCAGCTCACTCACTAACTTCCAGGTTATAACCTCCTCGACGTGAAAGCCAACATTCGACCACTCAAGTTACGATAGGCATCTTCAGCCTCTTTCTAGCAATCAACCAAGCAAACAAGACAGTACATACTCGCCCGTAGTCCTCTCTCTGGTGGATGCTCGCGCCGTAGATGAAAAGTGCTTTTGTCGACCGGGAGAAGCTGAATCTCACCCAGCAGGCTGGGCCTTTTCTATCACGCGTCTTCGCCTCGTCTCGTTCATAACAAGCCCTCTGCAACAATATCGCTCTTCGGCCTTTCAGTCTTACGCTGCGATTGACCCCAATCTCGGCACTCTATTCGCTTACCTACATCTCATTTACTCCATCCTCCGACTTCACCCCAAATCTATCCGCGATGGACAACTCCAACCAGGATCAAGGCCAGCCTCACGCTGAGCCCCAAGCACAACAACTCCCGGATGCTTCAGCGCAAGAGGCCATTCTTCATGTCGATGCTAGCGCTAATTTCAACGTCAACGGCAACGGTATCCCCCAACTACCAGAGAATCTCCTCAACCCAATGAACCCTCAGGCGCTGAGCATGTTGGCCAATCCCTCACTCATGGCTGATCCCTCCATGATGGCCATGCAGATGCCTCTGGCCGACCCTTCATTCATGATGCAACCTGGCATGAGCTTACCGAACGGCCAGAATGGCTTCAGTCTTCCCGTCGCTCCTCCTACCACTGTCAGCGCTGGTAAGTCCTGCGCGCGCAAATCGCATCTCAACATATCATTTCTAACATGCGCCAGATGAGGTCGCTCTGTATGACCGTCAGATTCGCCTCTGGGGCATGGCCGCACAGGCAAAGATCCAAAGTGCAAATATCCTCCTCATCACCATCAAGGCCCTCGCCAATGAAATCGCAAAGAATCTTGTCCTTGCTGGTGTCGGCTCTCTCACTCTCCTAGACAGTGCTACCGTGACCGAAGCTGATCGAGGCGCCCAATTCTTCATCCGTGATGGTGAAGATGTCATCGGACAGAACCGCGCTCAAGTCGCCAGCGCTGCTCTGCAGAAGCTCAACCCCCGTGTTCGTGTTCACGTCGATACAGAAGGCGTCAAGACCAAGGGACCAAGCTACTTTGCTGCCTATGATATTGTCATTGCCACTGATCTCGACCCTAAGTCTTTCAACATCATCAACACTGCCACACGCCTGAACTGCAAGGCCTTCTACGCTGCTGGTTGTCATGGCCTCTATGGTTTCATCTTCAGCGATCTTATCGAACACGACTATGTCATCCAGCGTGACCTCGGAAACCTGCCCACTTCCCTTGGCCCAGAGTCTCGTCATCGCACCATCGTTGATGTCCAGACTCGAAAGGAGGGTCTCAAGACAATTGAGTCTGTCACCAAGCGCGAGCTCTACTCTACGTGGTTCCTCGCCAGTGACCTTGCTGTTCTTCCTACCGAGTACACCCAATCCAAGCGACGACTCAAGAGTGTCACCCCCGCCCTTTCTTGTCTCCGTGCTGTCTGGGAGTTCATGCAGATCCAGAACGGCCGAGTCCCCAGCAATCGCGATGATCTTAAGCTGTTCACGCAGATCGCCACTCAGAAGCACAAGGCTCTCGGCCTGCCCAGCGAAACTCTCCGCCCAGAGTTTTTGCGCAGCTTTCTTCAGAACCTCGTTAGCGAAATCTCTCCTGTTGCCGCCATCCTTGGTGGTCAACTTGCCCAGGACGTCATCAACGTTCTCGGGCAAACCCAGCAGCCTATTCAGAACATGATTGTCTTCGACGGCACAACCATGGAGGCACTCATGTACCCTCTGCACCCAGAAGGCTCACTCGGGGTATCACAACTCACCGATCATACTGTCCCCAACGGCGGTGCGCCTATGATTCTGGGTGGCATGGATGCTCTGCCTTTGGGTCTTGATCCAACTACCATGGCCACTCTACCTCACCATAATAACCCGATCATGATTCCTACTGGTCTCCCTCAGAACGGCAATCTTGATCGCATGCCCGACGGCTCCCCAGCCGATCCTACACAGCATTTTAATGCCGCAGGGCAGGTGCCTCAACAGCCTGTTCAAGGACACACGGCTCAGGTGACATCTGAACAGACTACTCAGGAGACACCGGCAAACCCTGGTGTCTCGGAATCGAAGGATTAGACTAGGCATGTCACCGAGATGCATCCAGAAGGACTTATCGGGGGATTTGAAAATTGTAAAGGGCACTGAAGCGGGGTAACACTTCGCCCGTACTATACTATAATTTGGGTCCGATCTCGAAAGTCAATAGAAGGCTCCAGCTAGGGGGCAGAAGGCTCAGGGATAGACGATACCTCTGTATACTAAATAAGACTACTCCGTACTCACGCATGACACGCAAGGGGCCCGGGAAAGATTTGATGCAATAATGAATATTCGTTTGTACCTCCAAGCCGAACATCCCAGCCAGAATTCCGTGCTTAACATGTCACAATTGCGATCTCAACACAGTCACTCGAGTATGACAGTGCTTTCAGCTTATTGACTCTATTGTGCTCTACCAGCATGGGTAAGCAGACCTAGCTAATATATGATGGGGCATGATCGCGTTGCCCTGATGCTTTTGTATTCCTGTACCCTGCCAAAAAGAAAACCATGGTTGCCTCGTCGTCACCTCATTCTTCTCCTTGAGGGACGGGTATCGGCCCCTTTCATTGCATTCAAAGGGACTGCAAGCAAAAGCCATTTGTGATCCGCGTCCAATTCGCACTCCCTTCATATAGCAAAGCAGGAAGCCAGATGTCGAAAACAATGTCGCATATAAAGTCAAAAGAACGCAATGCATACTAATTGCCCCTCTATATCCGGGGGCATGCTTGCCTAACGCCGCTGATGCGAATAAGAGAGGGACTACGCCCTCGTCGAAAACGATTAAATCAGTATGTGGTAACCGACTTTTGGGGTATAAAGTATTGGGTATCGTAGCAGCTGAGCTGCGGTAGTAATATGAAAGAAACGGCGGGTGAACATTATCAGCTGTTGCTGAACATGACCGTGCTTCTCGAGGCGCAGGATTCTACTAGGAACTCTCGTCAGTGGTGTCAATGGTGATGACTTTTCGCTGACTCTTGATGATTTGGACATCGTCAGAAGATTCGCCCTTAAATCGAGGTTCCTTGGCGGATGAGGATTTACCCTTTTGGGTTATAGACTCTACATCTTGATCACTCGTCTTGTTGGAAATGCTGGAACGGACGATCTTGATCTTCGTCTTCGATGCAGTCTCCTTCGTCTTGGTGGCCTCGACAGTCTTGCTCTTGCGCGGCTGAGCCACTCTCGGCTTCTTCACCGGCCCAGCTTTAGTTGCAATGGGTTCAGCCTCAGTTGCAATGGGTTTAGCCTCAGTTGCCTTGGGCTTCCTAGGGCGCAGTCGTCGCTTGAGCGAATTGTCATCCTCTTCAATCACCACAGCAACATCGTCATTCTTCTTAGATTTCTTAGCTGAAGGCTTGACCGCAACAACGTCATCGTCTGGTTGCGTGTCAGAATGCTTGCGTTTGTTCAACTTCTGTGCCGTAGGTGGCACGCCGATAGCAGGCTCGACGAATCGGACGGACTTATACGGCCGCGCAGGCTTAGCTTGCTCATCTGCCTTGGATGAAGAGTCGTCACCATTCTATCGCGAGTCTTCTCGATCTTGGCCAGGCTCGCCCCTTTCTTTGCCACTTCGCTTGCGTGTTTGGTTCACGCTCCACCCTCTGATCTGGGTCGGCCCAGAGCTGGGCAGAGCCGCGGCAGACCCAGTCTCCTTGTGATCGTACGGAATGGTCTTCAATTCGGGCTTACTCGGCCACGCTCGGTGCGCGGGAATGGGGGCGGGTTGAAGCTTTCGATACTTGTTCCCAGCATCAGACGAACCTGAAGGGGTAGATCGATGACCATGGATCGAACTGGAAAGACCCTGGGGATTGTCTTGGGGGCTTTGAGCCATGTGAGGGGGCATAGGAGGGGGGTTCGCATACGTTGGAGATAGTACTTGATGGGCATAGCCTTGATGAGGCGAGGTCATATAAGCTTGCCCAGCAGTCTGCGGGTTTGGCAGAATTCGATCGGTCGCAATCGGCTGAAGCGGTGGTTGCCCGTGTGGCTCGGGCCCAGGGTACCCTCGGTGATAAGAGCGAGGAGGACCGGGCGGGTAGTAAGAACCGGATGATCGTAAGCTAGGTTCCAACAGTGCCTCATCCTGAAGAGACTGGTTACGTCCTCGCGAAGGTCGCAGAGGGGGTAGAGGCTCGGCGCTGCCATTGTGAGAAAACGGAATCCGCGCTGGGGGAGGAGCTGGTGATGAATAGTGAGACGATACTGGGCCTGGTGGTGGTCCCGGAGGTCCGGGAGGAGCATTTGAAGGTCCGGCGGGTGGTGGTCCAGGGGGGGGAGGTTGCGACCAGTACGCACGAGAGTAGCTCGGCTCGGGCGCACCATAGATACTCATACGGCGCGGAGAGTACCCGGGATCGATAGGACGACCGGCAGCCATGTGAGCATCACGGGGGTCTGTGTTTGGGTAGCTGCTATGTGACAGGTATGCCCCCTGATCCTGAACTGGAGGGCCCTGAGATGGATGGGGGGGAGCGTAATCCGGATGTCGCACTGGCGGATGCTGTGAAACATTGTGTTCCTGGATAGGTGGGTAGGCCATGGGTTCTCCAGGATGACCATGCACTGGGCCGCTTGGTTGCATTGACATGTGTGCGCGGGGCTGGTGCATGTACCCTTGGGTAACCTCGACAGGGCTGGGATTGTATCGAGGATCAATTGGAGCCTGGCTTGGGGTGACAGGCGGGAGCTCGTTAGTCTGGGAGACGGAGCTTCGGGGATCATGTTCCAGCATTCCATGAGAAGAAACGGGGCCAGGTGCCATGCCGTTCGGGGCGGCATCACGGTAGGATGGTTGTTCCTGAGTACCATATGGCTCAAGCATAGAAGGCGCTGCTTCAGGGACAGATGCTGGCTCATAGCTCATCGCAAGTTCGGCTGCTGGAGCAGTGTCGTAGACTGGTTCGGTCTCTCGGATAGCAGCGGGTTCGTTGGAAGCGCTTATAACATTGCTCAAGATAGCCAAATAATCGAGGCCAACGCTGGAACCAGTGTCGGGCGTAGGAGCAGGAGCAGGCTTTGAGTCAGTGAAGACATCACGAATAGCGTCGTAGCGAGCTGGCTTAGGCGCAGGCTTAGGAGCCTTGTTCGATTCTTCAGTCTCAAGAAAAGCACCAGCATAGGCAAGGATGGCGAGGTTAGTGAATCCAGTCTCGGGTTGAGGGGCTTCAGCGTCCTCTCCTTCGGGCTCTTGTTCCTCACTTTCTGGCTCTTGCGACTCAGAAGCGACTCGACTGACAACAGGTCTGGCCTCGAGCTCCTTGGCGGCAGTGCCCAAAGATCTGCTTCGCAGAACCTCATCAGAATGAACATATTCAGATATAGAGATCTCTTCAGGGTCGACCTCCTCAAGTCTGCAAAATCGTCTCATCGAAGCACCGATCTTGGCGCGGTACGGGTTATCATCCGAACGACGGTGATTGGTAGTCTTGAGAAATGAACGCGAAGCATGGGCAATCCGACCCGAAGGGTTGGCAATGTAGACAACAGGCTTCCCTGGCATGACGTGTGGAGTCTTCTCTATCTCGGGAACACGTGCATCTTTCATGATAACACCATACTTGGGGTGCACACCGAAGCGCTTGATCGTGTCTTGGTCAAAATCTTCGGGAACTGTGGTTGAAAAGTCGTAGCCATTGCACCAATGATCAACGTGAAGGCCGTTACTGTTAGGAGTGTTGAGGTACTTGCCACGCTTTGCATGTGTATGACCCTTGCTGGAGTCGTTCGTGGAGTCCCTGAAGCCGATTTCCCAGTCATTGAACTCAAAGGTTTTGGGGCAGTAAAGACGACTGTTAATGCCCTTTTCTCGCATAGATGGCTTCTGGTTATATACGCGGTAGCCCCACTGATCTTCATCGCCCATGTTCTTCGGTAACGGGGGACTTCTTTCACGAGCAGGCAATTTACTTTGCGCCCGAGCGGCAGCTGCGGGAGTGATGCCATTGACAAGAGCGGGAGGCTCTGGAGTTCCTGGTGCTGATTCCGACTCAGCTGGCGTGCCCTCAGGTATGGCCTCGGCTTCAGCAGCGGAAGCGAGAAGACCCTTGGCAGGAGCGGGAGCAGCAACAGATGCGCCATCGTCAGCGTTGCTTCTGGTGTTCTTCTTGGGAGTAGGTTGACCGTCTGGTTGGTCTTGGGCTCTGCGTTTGTTGACACCACGGCCACGTCCACGGCCCTTTGAAGAAGCGGTGGCAGCAGTTGTAACTGCAGCTGTAGCAGCCGCTTCGTTCTCGCGACCCTTTCGCCACATGGAAGTGCCTTGGACACGAGAAGGATAAGGGACGAGATGACCATCTTGGTAGCATTCGTAAATTCCAAATTCTTCGTCATAATGCTCATCGCTGATGACCTTGTACTCATATTGATCATCGGCAATCTGCGTTGTGCGTGTCAGCTGTTGCGCCCGCAAAACCGTAATGGGTAAATGATCAATTAAAGGTTGGAAAACCCAAGTGGTGAAAAAAGGCAGAGTAGAGACAGAAAGGTATGAAGGAAAACTCTGACTTACATCGACGGGAAGGTTCTTGTCATACAAGGAATTAAGAATTCGAGCACGGTTCTCTTGTGATTCGTAGAACTGTTCTTCAATCTCATCAAGACCGTTCTGTGGGGGTGGGGGTGTGAGTAAATTGCCAAGAGCCTCATACGGGGACTGGATCACGTCAGAGGAGAGCGACATACCTGGAATTCTTGTTCAGCGACGTAATTGTCGGCTTCATGCAAATGCTGGGCGAGCTGAAGGTCTCTGTCCAGACGACGCTTGTGCTCGGCGAGTTTGGCATCGAGGTTTGCTTGGAGCTCCTCCATGACAGGTATGAATTCCTGGACAAGTTTATACTTGTCTGGATTTTGAAGAGCATCATCAATGGTGCGTTCAGCCAGCTCTTGCAGGGCGGGCTTCAGCGCGTGGGCAACAGCTTGATAATTTGCTTTGAGATGCCGTTGACGCTCATAAGCAGCCTGTACACGCGAATCGGCAAAGTTCTTTGCTCGGCCTCGTCGTGAGCCACCACGGCCAGCCTTTGCAGTAGCCGCCTTGGATAGAGCAGTTGTAGAGCCACCTCTGCCACCACCTCTACCTCGTCCACCACGACCTCTTCCACCGCGGCCACGGCCACGAGTGGAAGGTTCCCTTGCGGGAGAATCGTTCTCAGGCATGATGAGTACAATGGGTCATCTAGCTAGAGGTGAGGAGAAAAGGTAAATGGTGGTGTTGGTTACTAAGGTTGATGTGAGGTGAGGTAGAGCAAGGTAAAGTAAAGCAAAGTAGCGGGCCGGGTACCAGCTTTTTCTGGAGGTTAAAGGTGTGAGAATGTGCCACGCGCCAGCGACAGGGGGAGTGAAGTTTCTGGGTAGTCCTTGAGCAAGGTAATGAGAGAGAGAGAGCGCAGAGGCCGTACGTGACTTTTGGCGCGATGAAAGAGCTTGTTCGTAGCAGAAACGCGGAGAACAAAGAGAGACGAGTAGCCGCGTGCGTTGAAGGAGAAAGGTTTCGAAAAATAAGGCGCGCTGTGTTGGAGGAGGAGGAAGATGATTACGGGCGTAGGATGAAAGTGAAGTGAAGTGACAGTGGAGGAATCTGAATCTGAATCTGAATCTGAGAGACCGGGTCTGGAGGTGTGAGGTACGTATAGATCAGAAGTTTTTGCCTGCTGGCAGTGACCGCAAGTGCCACGCAACTGCACCAGCAATACTGCAGCTGAAGCAAAATTTGACTGATCCGAGAGATTGGCCAGCTCGCTATCGCGTACGTGATGATGAGTAGCAGTGATCAGCTGGCGTACCGAGTGGTTGAAGTCGTGAATATGAAGGAGGTTCTAATGTAATCAATGAGACGGAGAAGCACTTGAAGTCCCTTTTTTTCCCAATAATACCGGTGCCCCCCCAGCAGCATGACCCAAACGGGTGAATCCAATGCGCCAAACAAGCCAATAAAAGCGGGGGTAAGCCTGTCTGCCACTGTAAGTGCGCTGCAGGCCGCTGTAGAGTCTGCTAAATGCCCTCGGAAATTATACACCCCTGATCATCGAAAATCCACCAGCCACGCCCACCGACCTCACTCTAAGCCGTTTCGGGCACTTCCAGGACACAATCGAGTCGAATGATTGGCCCGGTACCGCTGATTCTCCGTTCACCGCGGCTCCGTGACCCCTGTCAATGCTTTGGCATTCTGCAAGGAGCACTCCGGATTCTCTCGACATGAGTGACCGCAGATTTGGGTTTGTTTCTATTGTGAATAAGCAACTCAATGCCCGCATTGCATAACACTCATTATTAGGTAGCCTACCTAATCTAGGTACAATGTAGGCGGAGATTCACCAAGACTTTTGTCATGCGGGTTAGCCAAAGGCATGTTCTATTCAATGCGACGCAAGATGCAGACAACGATGAACAACAGTGGATGATCAGGATATCATGGATGTTCACGGCCCAGTCTAGCCATGGAGATAATCGGCTGATGTTCAATGATTTGGACGTCCCTGGCCTATCATTCTTTCACTCGCACGAGATCGGGTTACTGAATCTTTTCGGAAGCGCGGGAACAATCGCAGAGAAAATCGCTGCACCCACCACTCTCCTCCGTCCGTACGTTTGTAACAGCTGTTCATCCTGTCACTTTGCTGTGGAGCCTCACAATTCTTGTTGACGGAAGACAAGGCATGGGCATTAGCATACGCCACCAGTTGTGACACAGTCTTCGGAGTTTCGATTGACCCACAATGTTGTTATTGTCACTGTGTATATGCTATTGTACGTTGTTCATGTACAATTTCTATCGTATTGGCGCGATGCAACTGCTTGTCACTATCAATCCCCTGTTCGTCGCTTGTGGCACTGTCAGCTTGGTCTTATTGGTCTCCGATTGCAGCTCACCTACGACGCCACGATCAATGTGTAGTGTCTTATATCTGGTCAACTTATATTTAATAAAGTGAGTTTCAAGAGCTCTAGTGACTTACTGCATGCCGTCCTAACTTATTGGAAGCTGTATGTTGTTCTTCAAGTTGGGTATTCCAATATTGAGAGGTTGAATCATCAGAATATGTGTTTTGAAAACGTAACACTTAGAACAAAGAGACCCATTAGACACACAGAACTCATAGATAATAACACATATGAGACTTGTCCTCTAGAATATTTCATGTGCCGTGCTGATAATTTCATCCACAAACTCATTCTCATCGTCTTATCATCACTGACCCTACAGAGTAGACACTCATAATAAACTCATCTTACTCGCTGTTGGGCATAGCGGTCACGTGCACGTAGGCTAACGCAAAGCTGACCCTTGGGGCCCACTTAGTAGATAAATCAACTTAACCTATGCACACATGTTCAACACTTGCCTTGTACTGGAGTCAGCCCAACCCATAGAAGCTCCCGGGAACTAAACAAGCGGTGCCGCTGCAGCGTCAACCAATCATATCACCCTATACACAGATCTGGAAAAAAAAAAAAAAGTAAGTTGCTTCAGGTTAATAAGGTAGATCGGCTTCAACCACGTGCATTCAATCGTGACGTGACGTCGCGACAGAGCCTCAAACTCCGAAATCACCATGGGCAAGAAACGGAAGCTGTTGCATCAGAGTGCGCCCAATGCGCGTCCAAAGAAACCTACTCACCAGAACAAATCCGACCAGAAGAAACCGTCCAATGGCCCCGCGAAGAAGGGCAAAGGCAAACAACAGCATCAGAGTGATGATGAGCCAACGATACCCTTCGAGCCTCACCACCGCATTCTGCTTGTGGGCGAGGGCGATTTGAGTTTCGCAGTGTCTATCATTAAGCACCATGGATGTGCAAATGTTACTGCTACAGTTCTGGAGAAGGATGCAGAGGAATTACTGTCCAAGTACCCCCACGTCGAGGACAACATCGCCGTGGTTCGCGGTGATGCTCCCAAGACCAACGAGGCCAATAAAGGAGACAAAGACATATCTGCCAAAGAACCGGAAGCAGGCGAAACGAGTCAAGGTAAACAGAACGAGGGCGAGGACACCAATGGCAAAAGCGACAACGAGGAAGACGACTACTACGACTCAGACGCACCACCAAGACCTAAGCGAAAACTCACTCCCAGCCACAAGCTCCTCTACAACATCGACGCTACTAAGCTCCCTAATTCACTCATACGCGCTCGCTTCGACCGTATCATATTCAACTTTCCTCACGTCGGCGGAAAGTCCACTGACGTGAATCGCCAAGTTCGCCATAACCAATCCCTTCTCGTTTCCTTCTTCGAGCGCGCCATTTCGGCGCTTGCGCCCGACGCTGCCATTGTCATCACAATATTCGAGGGTGAGCCATACACCCTCTGGAATGTCCGAGATCTCGCTCGCCATGCTGGCCTGCAAGTTGAGCGCAGTTTTCGCTTCCAGGCTCGCGCATACCCCGGCTATGAACATGCACGAACGCTGGGCGTCGTGAGGAACTCGAAGGGTGAAGTGAGCGAAAGTGGATGGAGGGGCGAGGAGAGGGCATCGAGGAGTTTTGTGTTCAAAAGGAAAGAAGATATCGCTCTGTTTGTCGGAAAGAAGAGGCGGAAGGGTGATGATTCATCTGACGATGAGGATTGAGATGTTGCAACACGAATAGAAACAGCGTAATTGGAGTCTGGTGTTATATGACAGCAAATCTAGAAATGCTGAGAAACAGAATTGAATTCCGAAAACGGGGTCTGCATTTCAATCGGCATACTGCCAAGGGTATCTCAACCCCAAGCTTTCCACGTTTATTCTCCAAGACAGCGTTCCTACACCGGATGACCAATTGGATGGATTGCTTGTGCCTGAACGCCGATAATCGACCCATGATGAAGCACGATTCTCAGAAACACCAGAACGGTATGATATTAATACCAGGGATCAAGACAACCCCCAACGCCAAGAAATGCCTCTGCAGCTCGAATTGTCCGAGTAGCAAGCCTAATAGAAGATGCGGCCAACGCTGGGCCCCCCCGGATTGCCCATTGAACACAGGGTCCAAAATATACAGACTGTTCGCCGTTTATATAGTGGTGGTACAGTGCGCCTGGTATTGGCCCTTTAACTCCCGAAATGCAAGTGTGATTATATGTCCCAACCAAGCTCCATTAGTGCTCCTATCCGTAGACTGCAGTGCCGGGGGCTCAGCAGATCCTGTTCTGCAACCCTTTTGCTCGTGCTTCAAGCTGACGTCTTCTGCGACCCAACCCCCCTAGCCTCGTGGTTCAGGCGAGATAGCTCGTTGGAAGCTTCCTGCAAGTCTTTTTCAGCGCCTCCATTGGCGCCCTCCAGATCCTTTGTATGGTTGGCCTCGTCTTCAAGCCTTTGTGCTTCCTCGTTCTCCCTCATTAATGCCTCCTCCTGCTCACGAAGAGCCTGCTGTTCAGCTTCAACAACACCTTCCATGGCTGACTGCGGAGGAGGCGGTGGAGGAGGAGGAGGGCTGGGCGCATCCAGCTCATCCTCTCTTAACCTCTTCATGTTTGGCCCATCGGTTGGAGATATCGAGAGCGGACCTTCTACTTCCAATTCCCTCTTCCTCTTACGCTCGGGGCTTCCCAGAGAACCACTGCCCTCATTATCCGACACCGCGGCAGCATCAAGCCCGTCACCTGGAGTCCCATTAACATTGACTAAAGATGTACCCTCAAGCCCACCAGCAACGGAGCCAGTACTGATCCCTGCAGCACTGGGGCCTTGGTCACCTTTCATCTGGGTATCCGTGTTTTCGCCCGCCCTTGGTTTCTGCTGATCACCGAATTTCTTAACAGCACGGTCCAAGAAGTCCTTGACGTACTGCTTCATTTTCCTCGCTTGCTTTTCACTTAGGGGTGCATTGGGGTCGCCGACCCGGTTGTTCTTATAGTCGGACGAGACAAGCTTCTTAGCTATCTCTTTACCAAAGCGCTTCAGCTCCTCCTTAGGAAGTTTGTGATGGAATTTGTCGAGGACATGTTTGATGTGGGGAAATACCTAGCAGCCTGTTAGTAAAGAAAGTCCTTGGCCGAATTCGAATGCAACCAACCGTGTTTTCATATATCTTCATTTGCTTTTCGACGGGAAGAGATCGCCATTTCTCCTCCTTCTCCTCCTTCTCCTCCTTGGGTGGCGTATCTGCCGTCTTGGGCGTCGAAACTGAAGTATGTTTAGGTGTTCCCTTCTCAGTGACCTGGGCGATAATACTCTGGATCGCCAGTTGCTCCTTCATAGCTTTGGACGGTGCCTTGACAGCAGGTTCCGCTACAGGCTGAGTAGGTCGCTGCCATGTTGTGGTGCCTTGCTTGTTATAGAAATAAGTGTTTCCTGCAGCATCCTTGGCGGTGAACCATCCTTGAGGAAGCCCACCATTGAATGGGGGCCTGCGAGGGCGTCCGCCGTTCTGGAAGAACGCGACGTTCCTTTGCGGCATGCTGTTTCGAGGACCTTTCGGCGCGTCAATGGTCTGTGGCGACGCTGTCTTTGAAGATTGCGCTGCCTCCTCGTCTCGACCTGCACCGCGTCGCTCCTCAAATGAGTTTGCAGCTGGTGCGTTGGGGTCAAACTTGCGTCGTCTGATTCTGTACGCCACCTCCAACTTACTCCACTCGTCGAGAAGGTATTTTGACTTCGAAGCCACGTCTTCGTGCTCGGATCGTGTCAGACCCTCGATGGTGGCCTCGATTTTGGAGTCCTGGATCTTATTCCTTGTCAAGCGTGGGAACTTGTCGAGGATGTCCAAAACCTGAAGGACGACGTTGTGGTCCCTGATAAAAGTGTTGAGCGTTGTTTTGAGAATTTGGTAAGCGTGCATACGCATAACACAGTGGATGACGCGCTCCTCGTCGCACCGCAGGATCCGGTCCAGTAATTTCACCGCAATCCATTTCTCTTTGCATTGCATAAGAGCAGCCATGACCTTTCGCGCGTCGTCCTCGTTGAGGCTGCGCGACGGTATACTGTTGACATATTCCTCATCGTCCTCATCTGGCTTCTTCTTCCGAGGCTTCTTTGCCACGGAAGTATCCCAGCCGTCCACCCCATCGATACCCAAAGCCTCGACAGTCGCGACAGGCAATTTGGTTGCTCGCTCAGTTTGCGTTTTGCCTCCAATGAATCCCACGCAATTGGCTTCCCCGCAGTAGCAGGGTTGGGGGTCGGCACCATATCGGTCAACATTGTAGTTGAACACCAACTCTTCTCCGGATTGGATCTTGCGCGAGGCAAAAATGCCCATCCGGAGTTTGTCGCCAACCACCCACTTATCAACATAGCAGTTGGGGTTGCAAGAGTGATTGCAGAAGCGACCATAGTTGCCCTTTTTTGTTGCGTCCACAAACTCGCTCTTGTTTAGCGACATGAAGTAAAAATGCTTGATACCCTCTTCGTCGTATTGAATCATTCGACGGCGAAAGGTAGGCTCATTGATGACTTCGCCAATGTACTCAAAGACGAAGTCATTGGCTTGTAGGTCAGAATCGGCACGGAGGCCGAAACCCTTCTTTTCGGTCTTGATGACAGAAACGTTGGCGTACTGCTTGCGCTGGAACCGCTGATTCTGGCAGCCCCCTGCACAATTTCCAGCCTCAGCGCTGCATTCCATTTTTGTCGCTCGGTTGATGCAGTCAGAGTCCTCGCCACATGCAATGTTTTCGCCATTATCTGTAGAGAAAAGTTAGCAAGGCACCAGACCACAAGGGCTCATTGTGGGCAACGTACGCCATTCTTCTCGACACTCGCAGTCCAAGGCGTCGTTATCTGTAGATCCAAGGTGCTTTGAGCCGTACAGGCAATCGGGAATGAGCTGAAAGAAGTTACAAGACTCGGCGGTCATGTCGGGTAGGTGGTCGAAGAGGACGGGTTCGCGGCTGGCTGCCAACTTTTGAGAATCCTTTCGAGAGAGCTTGGAGGGCCTGCTTGAGCTCGGCGTGTCTGCGCTTCCACTGCGCGACTTGACGCCATCGTGAGAACCGCTCGGCGATCGGGATTCTTCCTGGCCGCCATTCGTGATGGACATGGGAGTCCTCTCCTCCTGCTTCACCTGCACGCCGTTTGTGCCCTCTTCAAGCTTGATTTCCTCCATTTTGCTAGTCGTATACTCGTCATCCTCCATTAGTACATCAGGAGCAATAGCACAAAGGCCAGGTTTGGAGCGTGGTCTCGGGATCCAAGATATCGAAGGCACTGGGCTGTCGCGAAGGAGCAGGACGTGTCGAGAGGTCAATGCGAACGCGAAGAATGACTCGTCCCAAGACAGCAAAAAGGGTGGAGTGTGAACGCGGAGTTGGTGGAGCGGGTAGACTATGTCCCAGGCGCATCTACCGCAAGGCAACCTAGGGACCTTACGGGGGAACGAAGCAGGAAGTTAGAGGCGAGGCGAGGCAAGGCAAGGCAAGGCAAGGCAAGGCGAGAAGAGAGGCCCGAGAGAGGTTACTTGATGTATGCAGGCCAAATCCGGGGTTAACGTTGTGCGGTCACGGGAAAAAGCGACGGGGCGAGACAAAGAAGCCAGGACACATGGAGAGAGACCGTGCATCGACGATTACAAAAGACAACGGGAGGGACAAAGCCAATTCGAGTCGAGAACAACTCAATCCGACCCAGGACAAACCCCGAGGCAAAGCAAATAGCAAGCAGCATCCATCTTTTGTCGGAATTTTATGGCCCCGAGTGCCCGACGTAGTGGGAAAAGGCCCGACCGAGGCAACTACAGCGCGCCATAATCACTATTCCTCCAGTTGTGTGCAGCTCAGCAGTAAGCCACCACGAAACAACCTTTAACCTCTATATCATAACTATATCATTTCGCATCAATTCACACCGATTCTCGAGGCTCTAGGTCTCTGAGCGTCCTCAACGTGGACGATGTATCAAGAATGCGCCTCAGCAGCTCCTGATAGTCCCAATCCAGGGCCTCTGCAGCGAACAAGGTGAGACTTGCTTGATCCTTGCGCCCAGGCCAACCAGGACGCGTCTTGTTCTGCAAACAAACGTCCTTATATCAAGTCAACCACACCTTGAGCGCTTCGGGAAGGACAGGACAAACCGGTTTCATGTTCACGTCAAATAAGGCAAACTTGGAGTCGGCCGAGTCCTTGAATCTGCGGACATCAATTCGAATCGGCGCTGTCATCGCCAACGCTTGTGCCACCCTTTCGCATTCCGCTGCTACCTGTTTGTATGCTGCTGCCTGGCTCCCTTCCGCGGCGGTTATCGCCCCTGAGTTTGCTGTGACTGTGACGACGCCATTGTAGGGAGCAACGCCATTGATGTGGTTGAAACGCGTCACAACAGGCAATGTCCAGTACATAACTACCTCCTCTAGATGTAGGCGACTTAACTGTTAACAGTCGCCTCTTCGCCGGCAAGATACTCTTCCACCATGGTAGAGGGTGATTCTTTAAATAAGGCCTGTGCATGTTCAATGAGTTCCTTCAAGCTGCGACAGACACGAACGCCATGGCTGCCACGGCCATGTATAGGCTTTGCGACAATCGGGAAAGGAAGGTCAAGCTTCTCGAGAGTCCCTTGAGTGTCTTGGCTCTCGCTTAGGGTCCATGCTCGTGGCATAGTAAACCCGTCAAGTTTCCGCAGTAGATTGCTAACAAATTCTTTGTCGTCGTATCGCTCAACAATCAACGGGCCTCGCCCCACAACTTTTAATATGGTCTTGATGCTCCGCGAGACGAGCTGATACTTGAAGAGGATGCGACGAGGAGAGGATCGTGTTGGCCCATATATGGCTTGCGCCCTCCTTGACAGCCTCTAGAATACCGTCCTCGGTATCGTGAAACGACCATCCAGCTTGTTCACTTGGTTTGGGGTCATTGTGAGGGCAAATGATATCGACGTTCGGTGGTAGGCCCAAGTTGTAGGCGATATCGGCGCCGGAGTCCATGTAACCTGCGATCACAGTTAAGCAAACAGAGTGGATTGGGCAAAGAAAGGATAAATCTTCGAACCTCCGGGCTTCTTTGCTTTCTGAGTACCATCAATAACGGGAGGGTCGAGACTTTGGTAAAGCACAGCCACGCGAGCTCTTGATGCCGAGGACACTGAAGCTTTCAGGTTAGTCAAGGACGAGCGATGACGAGATTGTATCACGTGCGTGGAACTCGAGACAATGCGTTGCATGATTGAATTGGAGTATGATAATGATGGATTAGAACTAAAGACTCGAGAGAAGGAGAAGTTATTATATCATGGAGCCTTTGATCTTGGATCTGCTCGTCGGAACCATCCAGTGCGCTATTCCACCGGCGCAGATGGAGTAATCCGTGATATTACCTATACTGACTGTCCAGGCTTTATCAAGGCCAACTGATGAGATCAACGAGCTCCATGAGTTGTCTAATTATTGTTTTATGACTTCTGCTTCCTATGATGTAAGTTGATCTATTGGTATTATAGGCTGAACAACAATCATGGTTCTCTTTTTCTTAGCTATTTCGAATAGGGCCCAGTCAGACGTTGCCAGCTCATTGTGCATTGATGCCTGTCTAGAAGATCAACGCCATGGCTGGACCTAGTTATAAAAGGGAGATGCGCTCTCTTGTCTGAAGCGGTTGATTAATGCCCTGCCTGTTCCCTTTCTTATGCAATGATGAACTGTCACTCGAAAGTTGAAGCAGCTGGACTTACATCAGATCCAATGCTGATGCCGAGACTCTACGTACCGACTGGCCTGGAGTCTTGACGAACAGTTGGCCAGTGCAACGCTGGCCGAAATACGACGAGTCGACCACCGAATCAATGACCAGTCATTCCTGTCTTCAACAGCAACAAAGAGGCAACAAACTCTTGAGAATCATTGAATGAATGGCCTGAAACCACGGACCCATCGCCAACGGACCAATAGTCCCTCAGCCCATCTCTTGAGGTTCCAGAGAGTTGCACCAACAGCCCCTTGCCCAACCCTGACGGTAAATAGCTTGGCAACTCTTTCTTGAATGATAGTCGCCGGCTTTGCCTTGCACAGGATACTACCTACTTGCTGTGCATCAAGTCAAAACCAGGCTGAGCTCATCGCTGGTTGGTGGCCACGCATCCATCATGGGCATGGATGGAACAAGGACAAATACAGCACCAGCCGCATACGCGAGAAGCCAATGGAATATCGCCAAATCCATGTTGGTGTGTATCGATGGGCTGAGCCTGTGAGCACGGGACATGGAGTATCGTGTCTGCCGTCTACAGAGGGGCCCCCTTCTCTTCGACAAGCCCCCTACTCCGAGTCAGGCGCCTCCAGGTTCTAGTGGGATTGGTCCTTGGAGTTCCTCTTTAGACCCGTCCTGATGCACCTGGGTTTTTGTCCGGGGAGTGAGTGCTGCAGTGGTGCGTCATGGCAGGGTCACAGTCATTAAAGAAACAGGGACCATGGACAAATTGGAGCTCTCGAAGTGAGACATTTAGAGGCCTCTCGACGCAATTACTCGATTCAATAAGCCTTTGGGTTGCCAGCTTGATTTGCCATCCAAGTTTGGGGGTAGTCCTACTCACAATCATATCAGATCAGCGCCTCACTCGCAAACATGCATAGGAGGATTTCCAGATCCAGGAATCGGCTCAAGCTGTACCACGCAACACACGCACATGTACATGCACCGCGCATGCACAATCTCATTACATCGCAGCGCATCTCATCTCGTCAGGGGATAATGAGATGAAATGTGCTGGATCGCATTGCGTCTTGTGCATCGCTTTCTCGGCCACTCCCGCGCCATCTACCTTGCTATCCAATATCATGTGCAGCAGTCTTACAAACGGGCTGAGGCGGTACTTGGATATTGAGCAAACCGATTGATCTGTTTGGTGGCTTCCATCCGAATTAGGTACCTACCTACCTAACTAGTCGTCGTCTCTGTGCACCCTCTGTCTGCCTTATAGGAGGCATCCAGGGTCTGACACTGACACTGACGTTGAGTCTGTCATTGTCTGTTTCTCGCCCGTTGGTCTACTTGCACCAGCATCGTCGCCAAAACCTACTTACTTGCCTGCTACCTATATCCACCCCCGCGGTTCTTTTGATCTCAACATCGTCAGTGTGATTTGCCCTTCACTCGAACGAGCATCTCTTGTCAAGGAAACCTCACTTCACAAGCTAGCAGAACCAAGTCCCGCTCCGCTTTAGAATAGACCTGAGACTTTAAGAACAGGTCGAAAACACACCCCATCAGGCGATCTCACTACACCAGGCAACATCCTCTCGAAACCTGCAACTTTACCCAGGAATTATCAAGGACTCCTTTCGTTTTCTTCTTATAGGTTCCAGCACATAGAGAATCTCAGCCCAGACCTTGTGCTCCCGCGTCTGGCTAGAAGTAGCAATCCTCGCTTCTTCGTCCATCCGCTATCACATGTATGTACCGCAGCATCTTGAGCGAGTCGCTTCCTTTCGTCGTACCCGACGTCTCCAAGCCAGTTGGCTGGGTCCATCGTTAGCCTATATCGTGGCCCTTGGATACAATATATCATAGGATTCCACAACTCTTCGATCCTTTCGCGTCTTGCCATCAGCCTCCAATGAGTCTATCGGCAGAAACGCCCAGAGACGACATTCGCTTTCTAAAGATTTTCGCAGAACGAGAATCTAGTCCTCGATGGACTTTCAATTCTTCTCGTGGTTGAGATTTTATGAGAATTCACTTCAACATCTACTTTGGGGCCTCTTCCAAGGCTCATTCTCACCAGGATAGTTTTTCACGGGAGAGATATCAGCATGGAACCATTTAATGACCAGGAGAAGGTATATCTCGCCATGCTAGCCTCCTGAAGTTCTTCAACTGACCAAACTCCAGCGACATCTCCTTGCCGAGATAATCAAGCACAGTCAATTAGATGTCCAATATTTGGAGAGTCTAGTTCGCCATATTGAGCCAAACTGGATGCAAATGCAACTCCCGAACGGTAAGTAGAATAGCCACTATCTCCAGACTCCCCGAACTCAACATCCTTTATAGGTCGCAACATGGCTCAGTGTATGGAGACAGCTCAGAGCATGTACATAGGACAGCGTGGGACAAAGCGGAAAGCTAGCGAAGAAGAATCGAGCACTCAGAACCACAACGACGGCCAAATTCACAGCAATCAGGCTCTGCCTCTTCTGTCTCAACATTCTCCAGCGCAGAACTCACTGGCAAACTTCCAACGCCAACCCGCTATGGCTCCTGGGCCCCATTTGCAGCAACCTCAGCAACCTGAACAGCCCCCCAAGAAGAAAAAGGGTCGTCCGGCATATGCAGGTCGGGACGTGGCCAGCCAACGACCCTTCAATCCCCGACCTATCGCTCCAAAGCCATCTGCACAGATTCTACAGAATCCTCACTCGGGCTTTCGCACTATTGCCCCGGCTCCTCAAGCTGTTCTTCCGCCACGGCCCCCGGAATCATTGCATAATATATACAAAGGTCCAAGCCGCGCACTTGCTGCGGAGTTTCAAAATACTCACAGGAATTTGGATACTTACCGGCCTTCTGTCAAACCGTCATCTGGGATGCTTCGGCCAAAGCAGACAGCAGGAATTTCAGACAACACATCGGTCGGTAATAGCGTTTCGTCAGTTGGGCGTCAGCTAATACTCTGATAGCTTGGAGAACAGATGTCTAACCGCCCGAGATCCCTTAGTGAAGCGGTACCGCGCGTGCTGAAACAAGAAGGTTCTCCAAACAATCGATCAAGCTCATTGCAGCCGATGGGAACAGACGACCAAAGTTGCATAATACAAAGCAGAGCACCAGATCAGATGCAAGAAACGAACACAAGACCAGATGAGGAGACCACGAATCGACATCAGAGAAAGACCTAGGGAGATGACACCAACATTTCTGAATGAGAAAACGAGGGAGAACAAAGAGCTTCATCGACTACTCGCTGGATATTTGGTACGATAGTGCTAGCACCGATAGTAATGAGGACGGCATAGACAAAGGCGAATGTTAAGAGAGCAGCTGGTTTGACTCTCACGTAACCTGTAAAGCAGGGAGATTAATAGGCACGAACTTCAGGACATCTTCAAGACCGTATAGGGGTACCAATAGACAGAATTCATGAACTAATGACAATCGTATCAAGTGAGGCATAGACTTGCACTCCTTGCCTAAGCGCAATTAGATACAATCTGTATACTTGCTCGACATATGTCAGCCTCACAGGGCAAGGAATACTGTGACCTTTGATGAAGGACGCGAAAACAAGCTCCTTCAAAACCTCTTGGAGTATGATAACTTACCTAAACCCCGAAGACTTTGGTCATGCATGATGCCCTAAGCTTTTGCCTCCTTTGGGAAATAGACATCTGTCTGCTTATCGAAGAGGAAAGCATGTCGCGACAAAAGAGAGAATGCTCAAACAGATGCAAGAAAGTGTATGAAAAAAGCAAGACGCTTATGTTGATTGCATCAACCCTCATTATCCTTGGCTTCATAAGATCCAATCAAGTGTGCCCAATCCATTCCAGATTTCGGCCTCGAGATAAAAGAAATATCTGGATCTCCTAGGTCTTCGCTAAGAACATTTGCTGATTCATTCAGACAATCCCAAACTCCACTGTCCTTAAATGGTCATTTTGATATTCCTCTTGTACCCCCTTTTACTGCTTAACAATCTTCTCAATTGTGTCCACAAGGATATCGGCGTGCTTCTGCTGGAAGATGAGCATAGGTCGCAGACGAACGGCGCTGGCGCCACTGCCACCGATGTTCACACCCAGTTTCTTGGCCTCTCCAAGGAACTGGTCACGCTTGGGGCTGTCGAAGGCAATGAATGTACCTTGACCCTTGCCACGCAGGTTCTCGATCTGACCGGGGTACTTCTTGCTAAGAGACTCGAGGTCCTTGAAGAGGCGATCACCAACTCGCGCGGTGTGGTTGACGAGGTCGTTCTTGTTGATTTCGTCGACAATGGCCTTGAAGAGGATGGCACGAGCAGGGTCACCCATCCATGTGTTGAACTGTCTGTAAGGCTTGTTGGGGCGGATAGCAGGGTCGCCATAGTAGAAACCGGCAGCTTGAGCCTTCTTGGAGAAGGTCACGATATCGGGGGGTGTCTCGAGGTTCCAGTGCTCATGAGCCCAGAACTTGCCAGTAGCGCCGATACCAGTCTGGACTTCGTCGACAATAAGCAGAATGTTATGCTTCTTAGTCAGGGTTCGCAACTTGCGGAAGAAGTCAGGCGAAGCGTGGTTGTCACCGCCTTCACTCTGGACTGGCTCGACGACAACGGCGCAAGGAGGCAGGTGCCAGTTCCTGATAAGGTGTTCGACTTCATCGAGACTGGCCTGCTCGATCTTCTTGTTCTCCTCCACGTTCTCCTCGAGAGGATATTTGAGCTTGGGGAAAGTCGCTTGAGGCCAGTCGAAAGCAGGGATGTCGACCTTGTGGATAGCCTTGGAGCGGGTAGTAGAAAGGGATCCAAAGAGACGACCGTGGAAGCCGGTCTTGAAAGAAAGAATAGAAAGATCAGGGCTTCCGGGGGCGTGGTTATCCATAGCGCTGTCAAGTTCTTTTGTGGTGAAATCAACCTCAGGGCCACCTCGCTCCTGCTGTCGGCGCCACATAAAGGCGGCCTTGTAGGCAGTCTCGTTCGCATCCGAGCCAGCCATGGCAGTGAAAACATTATCCAGACCCTTAGGGGCAACAGTAAGAAGACTGGACTTGAGAAGATCGGCCCAATCGTGAGAGGGGAAAGCTCCGAGGGCAGGTCGGTTGACAATGGCGCTCACCATCTCAGGGCTGGAGGCGGCCTTGAGAAGGGCAGGGTTGTTATAGCCGACTGCAATTGAAGCAATCTGAGCAAAGCTATTTTATTCGTTAGTGTTAGGGGATGAAGCTGGCTTTCAATTGACTCTTACACATCAAGAAGCACGTTGCCATCGGGGTCGGCAATGTAGTTGCCCTTGCTCTTGGTGTAGTCGACAAGCATGTTTGTGCTACGAGTATCAAAGACCTTGGTGAGCTCATCCATGTGACTCTTGGTCTTAGGGCCAGGAATAGCAATCTTGACTGTAGGGGCCTCTGGCTCGCCAGCGAAGAAGGTCTTCTCAGAAACAGCAGCCATGCGCATGCTGCGCGAGGTAGCGAAAGAGCGGCAAGCTGCAGCTCGGGCAGCTTGAACAGCAGGCCGAGTGGCCATGCCAGCGCGGAAAGCCGACATGACTAGGAGTTGCAATTGAGGAAGAGTGTGAATGTCATGTAAAGCGCTTCGACCGTGAGGTAAGATATAAATTGGAGTTGTGGTATACCTGATAAATGAGGACAGGAAGTTAGCATAAATAAAAGCGTATCGTCACGACATGGAAGCAACTGGGTCACAAGATGGAGCCATGATAGAAGTCAAAATTGAGAGGGGCAACTCACTCTTGTCAAGCCAAGGTAGAAGCTCTGTAAGCACAAGAATGTCACACAGATGGGAGATATGGAAGAGGAGGGGAGAGAAGGAAGGGAGGTTGTCGTCAGCCCTTTTATAATGCATCACTCACTTCAGAACCTAAGGAAAGGAAAGGAAGGGTCCTTGCTCGGACCCGGCTCTCACCTCACCTGCCCAACACCGGAGACAGGTACCTTAGTCATGATGCCCGAGTCCGTCTACCTACCTACAACTGAAAGCTAGCTACCTCACCTACTCCTACCACCTGAAAATGTTTCTTTTCCCCGCATTCGCTCTCGGTGGAGGGCGGAAGTTGGTGAGAGACAGCGGAGGCAAACAGGAAAGAGGGAGGGGTGAAGCTAGTAATAGGTAAGAAGCTGTAGCTCTCAGACCCCGCTAGCTCCTCTGATTCTCTCCGCTAGTTATCAGTTATCTTTTATGACATTGGCTTCTTGTCATGACTTCTGATCTAGCCTCCATATCAATTGCAGGACATAGTTGAATTGTTTGAACAATACTGCTGATTTCAACATCGGCGACGAGGCGATTCGCTATTCCAATCCCATCTCGCCCTGTCTTCGTATCGAGCGCTTGTGCCTCACCTCCGCCTTCACCACACCCACGGTGAACCCAGACCCAGATCTCGATAACAGACTGCAGTGCCGACATGTTCTACAGTGCAGGGGCCAGACACTACATACGCAAATACGTACCGATAACATCCATGGATGCATTGTCCAACCATCATTGCAGCCCATCTCACACTGAAGAACACCCCGTGACCGGTTGCCAGCCACTGCGTTTTCACATATCCAGGCCCAGGTACTGGTATCCGTATTGTTTGATAACAGAATCAATTTGTCCTTTCACGGTTTGACCTTCCTGATTCCATGTCCCGCTCTCCAGATCCACCAAACTTGTCAAGGCGCGGGGTAAGACAGGTATCTCCATATCTCGGGGTACATGGTCAGTTCGTATAAAACGGCCCTCAGATCGTGATACGCCTTCTAGCTACAGTACTTATACCAATCTAGTCAATCTAGTCAGGATTACCGACCACTATTCCTCACCGAACTCACCTTGAGACATGATTGCTTACTTTGCTTAGTGATCTTTCTACCGAGTGGGGATTTATCTGCCATGTAAAAGCAGCATATCTCCCATACAGCCCAACAGCATATATATACACACCCAAACATGGTAGCCGTCGTTCCCGTTTCACACACCGGGCCGGTTCCGGTCTCGGAGCCGTCCGAGTTCTCGGCTGCCAGACGTCGCTTTTAGTGCGTTTGGCATCCAGAAGCCTACCCTTTTGGGCAGGTTAAGGGAGATTGGAGACTCTATCAATGGCCTAGACAGTTCGTCCATCTATAGACATTGGAACACGATAACAATCACATGAATTGAAGACAAAATTTTCCACCTTGGCCGATGTTGCTAGTCAATTCAAGAGTAACAAGTCGCCTCGATTCTCCGCGTGGCCATAAAAGTCTCATGCTGTCACAATGCCAATCTATAAGTTGGAGAAGACGCGGCTCCTCCATCCTTATCAATTGCGTTAACCATCATGTCGATGCGTCCGATTCTGATGCCCAAAAGAACTCGCTACCAAGAATGTAATGCCAATGCCATGCCTGTATCACAGAAACAAACAACGCCCACTATGCCCAAAACTCCTTATTCGCCTGCAACTTAAACGTCTTTCTCATGCTCCCGCATATATCTGACAAAGGTCTTCTTGTGGGTCTGGTAGCTGGGTTAGCATCATGAAGAGAACATCAATTTCAAGCAGTAGTCAGTAAATGCTTACCATTCCAGCGTATTTGCCGTCTTTCAGCACACAAATGTACCTGAGTCCGAGCTTCGCGAAAAGCTCATAAACCAAGTCCATTGGCGATCTGATATCCAATGCAACAGGTGCCTGTACTCGTCAGTGTGTGCGAGATAGCACATATCGCGGAATGCTCACAGGATCTATGTAAGGTGTAAAGTCTGTGGGATCATGTTCTCCCTCATCTTCGTCAATGCTAGGAACGTGGTCCATGAGGCAAAGATTCGTTGCTTCGTCTTCTAATTGATCAAGAGCGTATCCAAGATCAGGTGCAGGAATCAACCCAACCAAAATACCATGTCGCACAATTGGCAGTCCTCCATCGAGTTCGCCAGCCTTGTGCAGAAGCTCGAGTTTGATTCTCAAGCTGGCAGCAGGCACAACAGGCGAGTTCGTAATGTCAATGATTCGTTCTCTTCGAATCCGTGGCACAATGTCAGCCAGGTCTTCCGTAAAGATTGGCTTATGCTTATTGTCCAAGAAAGGGTATGAATTCATGCTGGTGAGAAGATCCTGTACAAGTCAGTCGCTGCCTGGTACATTGGCCCTAAATGAAAGACTCACATAAATGCTGTTGGGCTCTATAGCATCGGCTGTCCATTTGGCCACGAGGATGGCGAGAGAGAAGGGCAAGACATAATCAAGGCTCCCGGTGAGCTCAAATAAGATGACTGCGAGTGTGACAGACAGTCTTGTCACACCACACATGGTGGCACCGGCCGCAATGAGACCATACACACCAGGTTGAATGCACGAGCCGTCTCCGCTAAAAGCACAGTCTCCCCAGATAGCCCAATCCGGGACACGTAGCACGGCCCATTGCACCATATGGCCGACTATCCGACCCATCAAGCCTCCAACAACCATAGATGGTACATAGATTCCAGCAGGAACTTTCTGTTGGGTGTATTAGTTTATGCCACAGCTCGTTCCGAGCCATACTTACAATGCCAAAAGTGATAACGGTAAGGAATCCCTTGATCAAGAGAGCCACAAACAATTCAAAGAGGATAGGGGGGATATCATCAATAGCCCCAGGGCACAATGTTCGCTCTTCCCAGTCAATGCTGGAACCCTCGCACGGCGATGCGACGTTGAGAAGCAACTCAGCAACAGGGAGCTTTGTCAGAGCATTCCAATAGCTCATCAATCCCGTTACCATTGCTACAAGCAGTACCTCCAGCAGAGGGTGCTTTTTGATCAACTGGATCCTTCTGAACGATTGAGCCCAGTATTTAGAGGCTTTGATAAAGAGCGCGCCCAGTGCACCACCAATGATGCCCACAAATATGAAGCTCCCAAGCTCGAAATACTCCCAGTCGACCAGATATCTCACTTCGAACAGAACAATCTTGTGTGTACCGTAGGGGTTGAGGAATTTGAGAGACAACGCGGCGACGATACAGCAGAAGAAGGTTCGGAACAGCGTTTTTGCAGGGAAGAAGTATGAAACTTCTTCAAGGCCGAACAGTACTCCGCCTAGAGGCGCACCAAATGCCACGGCGACTCCTGCGGCTGCGGCTGCTGAAATAACCTCTCTTCGCTTTCCGTCGTTTCGATCGTACTTGGAGAATAATCGACACAAGATATTGCCAACGCAGGCAGCCATGTGAACGTAGGGGCCCTCCTTTCCGAGACTCATACCGGAAGCAACACTTAGAATCAGTGCTACCATTTTGATAATCAAGGTCCTGGCGCCCAGGAAACCGTGCAAAACAAAGCCACTGAGAATGACGCGAACCTCGGCAACTCCACTGCCAGCTGCTGAATAGTAGACCATTGGAGGATTTTCTGGCTTTGGATCGGGTTGCGGTTGAGGTGTCGAAGATTCACTTGTGTTCAAGTCGTCATACGTCTGCGTGGGTTCATCAACAGCCAAGTTCTCGTCTAGGGTTGTCAGTTGATACGCAGATGGGACAACTGTTTTTGTCCACAGTGCCATCCAACAGGCAATGAGAGCAAGGGTGAGAACAAAGGCCATGTAAATCACGAAGCTTCTCCAGATGTCTCCGGAAGGACTGTTCACAACATGTGCCCACCTGACCCAGTCCTCACAGACTTCCTCGGCACAGCATCTCTAAGCTCAGTATTAGCGTCCCTTCGTTTTAAGGACAAGCTGAAGAAGGTGCGCATCATGAATTAGGTACTGACCTTTCTGCTGAGGTACCAAGCTTTGCTGCAGTAGCCCTCCTTGAAATCAAAGACACTGGATTCAGCAACATCAACTGTGTATGCCATCAATGCAACGAGAAAGCCACAGAGAGCGCTCAGAATCCAACCTTGGGCGCCATCAAAGATAATGCGAACCCTGCCCCAGAAGTCCTTACGACTTCGTAGCTCCTTGACCCTGTAGGAATCGGCGATTGCGTCATGCACCCAGTCGGTGCTGGTGAATTGATCGTACCACATGCGTTCATCGGGGAAAATCGTGCCCTTCGATTCGGCCATAGAGGACTCATGGCGGTCGGACAGGGCGTTAACCAGTCTTGAGCTCCACGAGGGATGCCGGCTATGATTTCGAGAGCCATGATAGGCGCCTGAGACACAGGGCATGATTAGTTAGAGCCATAATTAATATACTTCTGGAGAGCGCACCTATGTAGCTGTGGTCTCGCGATAAGGATCCTTTTTGCTGACGAGTCGAGCTTTGCTCGCTAATACGAATGCGCGACCTTGAAGCTGTGAGCAAGGGGGTTCGCTCGTCCAGTTCTCCTGTTGAAGCATTCCGCTGTAAAGGATTCCGTCTTCGCGTAGTGCGTGGTGAGGGCGGCTCGGAGCCTTCTGCTTCTTGTCCCGCCATGATGGAATAAAAGTATGGTGGAAACGAGGTTGAAGGAGCAGGGAGTGGAGTGACAGTGACAGGCAAGCTCCAAGGGCGATACGGGTTTAAAGCAAGGCGCCCTGCCTGGTCCGGAGATAAGGGGAAGATAAAGATCAGCAGCAAGTGAAACAGAGATTGGGACACAAGGACGATCTGGTCCGAGTATTAGTTAGTATATCGCAACACCCGTGCCCGTGCTTTGATGGTTCGTTGGTTGTCACACCGTCACCGTTCTCAGGGTCCAGGTGACCCTTGTTGGCGGGAGTGTGGAGGCGTTATGCCCGTAACTACTCAAAAGTGCCTGTCACTACGTACTCTGTACCCGAGGGAAGTCCTTCGGCATTTCGTCATTGTGCTCTAGGGGATCCCCACCAAAGGATTAGGTAGCTGACTCAAGCTACGCCCACTTTCTGCCATAGGCGGCTAGCGTTAAGCGCTTGTTGCGCGTGGAATGGTTAAAATGGAAGAAGCATTTGCTTCTGATTCTCACATCGAAGTGCTTCAACACAGTATGTCATTTAAATGAAATAAAGGGACGGTGATACAAACATGTTGCACACAGACCTGGACTCCATGTTGGGCGAAGTCATTGCCGTTGCATGTGTCGTAGCCCAAGTAACGTGCTACACATCTGACGAAGTGGTTCTGACAAGGGCTTATATCAGGGAGACGATCTTGTAAGTGGAACTCTGAATCTCACGAATCATTCGGGTTTTGGCCGACAATCTACAAGGCATCTTGGTGATGAAGCTCCGGCACAGAGCAAAAAAAAACTTGATCAACCCCTCAAACGATGCATTTGTTTGGATCTGGAGTGTCTAAGACTACATACGCGGCCGATGATCATGTGTGTTCTGAATCATGCGCCAGGTTGATCTGTACAGCCAATCCTTTTATTTCCGGGAATAGCTAAAATTGTGGCGTAGATGTGGCTGTGGCTGATGGTGGTCTACTCTTATCTCTTATCGGCTAAAAATTCAGAAAAAGTTGCGACTGCGACGGGCTATTTTCGCAACTTGGACTACGCAAAGCTTTAGACGTTTCTTCTTTCTACCCACTCGAATCCCCTACAGCCCGCGAAAATGGCTAAGAAAAGAAAGGCATCAGGACGCAGTAATGCGCCTTCAGGCCCCAAAGAACTCGATCCTTCGGAAGCTTGCCTTGGACCTATCAATACCTATGAGGATGTTGCCGACTCAGAAGACGAGTACTTCATGAACCGAGACCAAATACTACTCGACGAAGCGCCAGATTCGAAACGTCGAAGGAAAGAAGATGACGATATCGAGCTGTCCGATGAAGAGGTTCTCGGATACGAGGACTCCGAATCCGACTCCGAAGACGACCAGGATGATCAACCGGGTAAAAACAAGGGCTCAGCATCCAAAGATGTAGCCTCAGACGACGAAGCTGGCCAGGAAGAGGAGGAGGGTGATTCCGGTTGGTGGGGATCCTCAAGAAACGACTACTACAATGCCGACAACATCGAGACCGAGGCCGATGCCCTCGAAGAAGAAGTGGAAGCCAAGCGTCTTCAACAGAAGAAGCTTTCCAAGATGGCTGAGGAGGATTTCATCTTTGATGGTGACGAGTGGCTAGCCGAGGGCCAAGAAGATGGAGAGGGTGAAGGGACGGTCACAGAAGTCTTGAAGGAAGTTGAGATCACCGACGATATGAGCCCCGGGGAGCGATATACAATTCTTAAGAACCGTTATCCCGAATTTGAGCCTCTTGTCAAGGAATTCCAGAACCTGCAACCAACCTTGGTGGATTTACAAAAATCAGCCCAGGGTCTCTCGGGCCAATCATTAGAAGCCGTCAAGTACTGGGTGACCGGCTGTTACGTTGCTGCTCTCGCGAGTTATTTTGCCATCCTGACCTCTCCAGCAAGAGATAACGCAAAGGTGCAGAAAACTATTGATCCTGCCGAGCTACGGGACCACGAGGTCATGGAGACCTTGATGAATTGTCGAGAGGCATGGCAAAAGGTCAAGGATCTCAAGTCAACCAAGAGTTTCGATGGCGACGCTATTTCAGATATCGACGAACATGCATTGATGCAGGATGTTGAGAATCTCGAGGCTGAAGTGAAGAAAGCTAAGAAAAGCAAGAAGTCGTCGAAGCAAGAAAAGGCTGCTGCTGAGAGACTGGCACGAAAGCTGGAGAAAATCAAGGCTGGAGAAGCTGCTGTTGCTGATCTATACGATCTACCTCTCCCCAGCAAGAAATCCAAGAAGTCCAAGAAGGCTGCTGCTATCGAACAAGACGATGACAACTCCGACTTTGGTGAGGAGGACGTTCTTGATGAGCGAACTGCAGCTGAGAAGGCCGCCCGCAAGAAGAGTCTCAAGTTCTACACATCTCAAATCGTACAGAAGGCGAACAAGCGTGCTAGCGCTGGAAGGGATGCCGGTGGTGATATGGATATTCCTCACCGTGAACGACTTCGAGACCGTGCGGCGCGTCTCAATGCTGAGGCTGAGCGACGCGGACAGAAGAACTCCAAGCTTGGAGCAGACCTTGATGACAACAGTGACGACGAGGACACCACAACAGCCAAGACTGTCCGTGACAACGAGGATGAGTACTACGATATGGTGGCACAAAAGTCAAAGAAGAACAAGGAGGACAAGGCCGCCCGTTACGCAGCATACGCTGCTGCCAGTAAGGCAGATCGAGTTGTCGAGAAGGAGGAGCTTGGTGAGGATGGTAAGCGTAAGATCACATATGCTATCGAGAAGAACAAGGGTCTAGCGCCCAAGCGAAGCAAGGACGTCAGGAACCCCAGAGTCAAGAAGCGCAAGCAGTACGAGGCGAAGCAAAAGAAGTTGAAGAGCATGAAGCCTGTTTGGCAAGGCGGCGAGCCTAAGGGAGGATACCAAGGAGAGCTGTCAGGTATCAACACCGCAGTTGTCAAGAGCACAAGACTATAGATTTAGATTCATTAAGGACTTGGTTAATAGCGTCATTAAAGAAAGCATTCATCCAATTTGGTGAATATCCATTACCTGGATTCCGTAACGTACGTGTAAGTCCCCGGATTATCACCTACCTATTTTATGGCGGGTCGACGCTTGTATGGCGGGGCCAAGCTCCACGTTGCTTGAACAGCTTCCCTTCAGCAAACCTACAAGTTTCCAACGTCGGTCCTTAAATTTCCAACTACCGTACGAACTTGGGTGCGACAAAATATTGAGCAGGTGCCTATCAACTGGTAACACCGATACATACGATCTATAACTCTCGCGCAACAATGGCCGATATCGACACTTCCAAGCTCACCTCATCCGCCCAGATCTTCTCTCAGAATAACACCCTCCCACAGATCCGAGCTATTCACAAAAGCCTCCATGTCGCAATCGAAGAAAAGTCTACCCGCCTGCGCACCCAGGTTGGAAGCTCCTATCGCGATCTACTCGGTACAGCGGACACTATCGTGCACATGCGCGATGACAACGATGTCGTTCAGGAGCTTCTAGGCAAGATGGGTGGCCGATGCGGTAGAGCGGTGATCAGCGCCAAGGCTACGGGCCTCGCAAATTTTGTCGCGAAGGAGGACAAATCCGCTACCTCTGTCGCCGCACGGTTGAGGCTACTCGACGCCTGTGTCCTGGTTGTTGGGCGAATACTCAAAGGCAGTGGTGGACTGGACGACAACGTCAAGAAGGGAGATAGATTGGCACTTTCTACCAAGGTCCTGGTTCTGGGTCGACTTCTGATAAAGAGTCTCTCGGGCGATGCGACCGACGCTGGCAGTCACCAAGCCATCGAAACCACGAGAGTATCCGTTAGCAAGCTACGACGAAGATTGCTCAGGAACGTCGAGAAGGTCTTCGAGAGAGCGGGCGATGAGACTGAGAGGGAAGACGTGCAAAAGGCACTATGTGCATACAGCCTAGCGATGAGCTCTGGAGCAAGAGATGTCCTCCGTCATTTTCTTCATGTAAGAGCAGAGGCTATGGGTCTAGCATTTGAGGTGGAAGAGAATAACCGGAAGAGAAGTGCCGATGATGTTGTTCAAGCTTTGCGGCTCTATTCGAGAACTCTTCTTGATGTGCAAGCTTTAGTGCCAAGCAGACTGTCATTGGCGCTCTCGGGTCTTAAGAGCCACCCTCTCCTAGCTGACCCCGGCCTCAAGCAGCTTGAAGGGCTACGATTAGACATTCATGAACGGTGGTGTGACGAAGAAATCCAGTACTTCACACCGTTTGTCCGACATGACGACCTGGATAGAAGCCAAGCTCGTGAGATGCTAGCTGCATGGTCCGAGAAGGGATCAGAGGTTCTCCTCGACGGGCTCAAGAAAACGCTGAACACAATGTCCGAATTCAAGTCAATTGTGGAGCTTCGAACAAGTGTTTTGGAGCTTTGGATTAGAGACGGCGGCAAGGCTCGAGGTATCGATCCATCAGAGATGCAGGATTCTCTCCGTGAAGCCATCAACTCACGCATGCTTGAAGTCCTCGACACAAAGGTCAGCAAGCTCCGCTTAGTTGGGTCAGAGATCTCCGCAGCTCTGGGACGATGGAAGGACGGTATCACCGATGAACATGTGAGCATCTGGAACGACGAAGGTTACGATGAAGCTCTTGCCGGTGGCGCTGCCCCATTTGTACAAGAGGTCGTGTCTCGGTTTTATGGACGGAATGATGCTGTTTCCAAAGCAGCGCATTCTTGCAAATCATGGTATCATGTCATCGACGATGTCAAGGAGGTTGTTGAACAATTGAGACGGCAACGCTGGGATAATGACTACGACGAGATTGAGGATGAAGAGACGATCGAAGCTCGACAGAAACTCTTAAGCAAAGAAGACCCCCAGATGCTGCAAGAGAGGCTGGATGCCACACTTGATAAGTCTTTCAAAGAGCTTGAAGATCAAATTCAAAGTCTCTGGGATGAGCAGGCCGAGTCATCGCGCAACGGTAAGGTAGCCATGTACTTCCTCCGTATTTTACGAGATATCCGACATCAGCTACCAGAGCGCCCTTCAATCAAGAGCTTTGGCCTGAGGGCTGTCCCTTCAATGCATGAGAAGGTGGCTTTGGCAATTTCACAGTCTTCTCTGGAAGAGTTCTCCAGGCAAGGACTTTCACAGCGAGTAGTGGTGGGTCGATCACTTTGGGATGGAGAGCCAGCGCTACCCAATCAGCCCTCACCAGAGGTTTTCCAGCTCCTACGATCACTATCACTGTCTATGTCGGACGAGGGGGCTGATCTCTGGACCAAAGCTGCCGTATCTGTATTGAAGACGCACCTGACTGAGCAACTATGTAAAATGTGGGAGGCAGCAGTGGTGGAGCACGCAGTTGACAATAAGGAAGACGTCAAAGATGAGAAGCCAAACCAGGTAGATGTAAAGGAAGAGAAGGACGACGATGATGATACAGAAGACGAGAGTGCAGAGGAGACCGATGAAAAGAAGGCCAGTGCCGAGAAAGAGTCACCAAAGCCCGAGTATACCGAAGAGAAGAAACCTGGTCTCAGTGCCGAGCAGAAGGCGGATGTCTTGACTCAATGGCTCTTTGATATTGCCCTCTTACGGCGTTGCATCGGCAACACAGAGTCAGCAGGCAGCTCGTTCCAGAACCTCGAGGACAATGTCTACCGACACTCCAAATTAGACGAGGCAGCAAAGCACCGAATCTCGAAGTCGTCCAACGACTTCTGGCAACGAGTCAGTTTATTGTTTGGTCTGCTAGCATAGGGGATACGCAACACTTGACAATCGAAGACTATTAACCTACCAATCATGACACTCCTGCTGAAGATACTATCAAGTGAAGTGTGCTGTCCAGACCAGGGATGGTATGTATACGAGTATCGGTACCTTGCTGATAGCGCATGGTGATGTGTCCGCTTGTCACATACGACCACAGCTCGTAGAGAACACGGGGTCCCGTCTGCTCCCCCTTAGTTAAGCTGCGAAGCGCTGGATTAGTAGTTGGGTCGGTGACGACCAGCGAATCCCCAGTGTTGTATGTTTTTTTTCTTTTTGTCCTTGTATATATAATCTCTTTTTGTTACATATTACGTGGTTGTGCTGATATTGTGTGACGTCGCCAATCCTGACCTGTGCTTAGCAGCGTACCTTGTAAGTATTGAGAAGAAAAGACACAGAATACTAAGGTGAGAGAGCACATGTCCGAGTCGAGTCCAATTGCTTCATATTTGCTTCTCTGGTATAGATAAGACAGCGTAAATCATTACAGTTTGTGTCGCTTCGGTACGCTCGCAAGCTTTGCAAACTGCTCCTGAGGAACACCCGTCATGAATCTCCCCAGTCCAGCGAAAACCTCATGGACATTCTGCGTGTGCAGAATATCCAACTCGGGCTTCCTGATCAGCTTCTTAATTCCGATCAAGCTAGCGCCAATGAGGTGATCTCCCAGCCTCTCGTCAACCTCTTGCAACACTCTAGCCCTGAACTTGACATCATCGCCCTCGTCAAAGATGGCATTGACAAATCCACAGCGCTCTAGGTCCTGAGATCCAATGCGGCGACTCATGAGCAATGCTTCGTTCGCTCGTGCAGGTCCGAGACGCAGTGCGAGTGCCCGCGATGCACCACCCTCAGCGACGAGACCAATGGATGAGAAAGGTGTGAGGAGGAAAGTGGACGGCGCGCAGTAAACAAAGTCAGCAAACGCAATGAGCGCAGCTGTAAGACCTATAACAGGGCCATTGAGGCCGACGACGAGAACCTTGGGGTGAGTTGCAAAGGCGTGGGTGATGTTGAGGTTTTGAGCGACAAAGCCCTGCAAGACTTGCTTGTGGACTGCCTTCTCATCTCCAGCAATCTCTCGAGAGACACCGACGTCAGCTCCTCTGCGAATAGTTAGTTACATCCATAATTATATCGGTTGTCTGTCGTTTGGGAGATACAGTGGAGTGCATCGATGGACAGGATTCTATGTGGGATTCTCACGCTGAAAAGTATCGACCCTTTGCCAAAATCACTGTAGTGAAAACCTCGTCATGGGTAGCAATCTCTCGCATCCTATGAGCGAGATCATAGTATTGCGCTGAGTTGAAGGCGTTGAGTTTTCGTTCATTGCAAATGGTTAAGATGGCGACACGGCCTCGATATTCGAGCTGCAGGGTAGACTCTGACTCTTCTGCCATATTGAAAGCTGTAGATTGTAGTATAAAGGATCTGATGGAAAGTATTCGGAATGAGAAAAGCAGATGAATAGAGGAGAAGGGACTTGTTAGATTGAGGATGAAGAGGGTAATCAAGAGAAGTTGAGTTGACTGTTCTCTCCAACCTAGTTAAAGGGTGTTTTACTTACACGGGCTTGTCTCCCCACTCGGCACTCGGTCGGCGTACCGAGATGCCTCGGCATTGGAGGCAGAGATGTTGCTAGAGTCAAGTCTGCAGGGAGATCGATCACTGTAGAACGAACAATCGGCTTACTTGGCTGTGCAATAGATGGTAAAGAGATTGATAAATGAGTTGCATAATTCTGGTCCCGTATACAGCATTCATCAAGCTCTAAATACCTTCTATTTGCTGTCTACGACTCAGATGAGCTAACTTAGGAGCATGCTGAAGTATCCCGGACCAATCACGAAACAACCACAAATGTCTCGATTTAGAGAAATACAAATAACGTGTATGAATAATCCATTCGAGCTACGTTATCTTGGTAGGCGCTGAGTTACTGAAGCCCAAGCTTGGTACATTGACATCCCCGGTCCATCCGCAAAACTCCTTTGCCGAAAGATTCAGCATGCAACTTCTTTTCAAACATCACAATAACCACCCGCTCACACTGTCCCTTCACACTCTTCTACTAAATCATTCTTCTTTGCACCTGCGGGCACGTCCGTTGACCACCGTTCCTATCGGCGTTTTGACGCAAATTGCCTCTGCTTGGGGAAGCTCAATGGCAGCGTTAGACGGGCTACGCTGACCTGTTGTTTCGTATCCTTGTTTATGACATGCTTCATGCGACCGCCAATCTCCTGGAAGTAGGCATTCATCGTCTTCTGATCAATCTTCAGATCGTCACGTAGGTTCTGTGTGTCAACCTCAAAATTGTCAATGATGCTTGCAAAAACACAGCAGTGTGTTATCAGCAGATCCACATGGAACTTGCGCATCTCGCCACGGTCAGAGAACTTGCGGCGAATGCTCTCGATCACAGCCTCGGGTGCAGGAGCAAGGAACTCTCTGAGTTTCTCTCGAGGTGCGACAGTTCGGGTGCCAGGGGCCTTGCCAGGCTTGCTGTGAAGATAAAAAAGAAGCACGAAGTAGAAGTAACGTAGTACGCGTAGTCGATCCACGGCCTCCCCGTTGCCTGCCACGCGGTTGACCCGAGCGGCAACAAAGCGTGATGACACCTGAATGCCCTCATTGTGTTGTACCCTTTCTTGCCACTCTCGAATAGGAACCAGCTTGAGGATGTCGGCTCCGATGATCTTCTTGGGGTCGTAAACGTCTTGGATCTCGGTCGCTTCCATGTTAGCAATGGGCACAGGCTTGGCGGCATCCACAACCGCTTGTAACTCCTCTCTCGATGACATGGTCGATGTGACTTCTCCCACAGAGTTGAGCATAGCACGTGCTGCTGCATCAATCTTCGCAGGCTCTTCCCCGGCATTCCTTTGCGGTGCGATAGCGTTCAAGACGTTCTCTCGGATGGCCTTCTTGGCCTTCTTGGTACCAAATGTCTGACCGAGGTCGGTCTTGAGCTGTAGCATGGTCTGTACTTTGTTAGAATGTTGCCTTTCTAGAGTAGATAGATATAGGCGTACCTGTGTGTTATCGCGCTGACCAGAAGTAGCAGCGGCGCCCTGCCTTGCCCGCACTGAAGCCCGCATTGTCATCTTCTTAGCCTCGACCACCTCAAGTTTTCCCGTCTTGGGATCGTAGATTCCGAGGAAGTGATTTAGTGCTGGCCTTTTCCCTCTTGGCTCGTCCGATTTGACAGTGTAGTCCATAGATCGATGCGCGTTCGAGTGCAGCAGGAAATCTTTTTCTGCTGCCGATTCAGGCTGTTTGCTTTTTGACTTGGCGCCATTCCTGGGCGCATATGAGTGAAAGAGAATGTTCTTTGGTACTTGGAAACCAACAGCCGTCGCTATTTCAGGATCAGTCAATATCTGTCGCATCGCGCCCAAGCAAATGTGGTGGTTGGTACCTATCACGGGAGGGCAGAACTTGGGTCTGAGGACAGAAGAGACGGTCGCTGATAGAGGAGGCGAATCGATAACGACCTTCTTCTTCGGCTCCGTTGACTCCCCGCTTCTCTTGCGCTTTTCACTCCCCATTTTGGATGGCCGTTTATCGATTTCGTATGTAATCTTGAGTACAGACAGGTACTGTTGATACAGACAAGGTCTTAGAATTTTTTTGACTTTCAGCGGCAGAAAGAGAGGGTCCGCCGTTTAGCCGGCCCGACAGGGAAGGCGGTGAGAGACGAGAAAGTAAGCAGTTGTATCGAGATATGCGGAAGAATTGAGTTGACGAATGGATGTATTAAGAGCCGTTCGGAAGTGTTCTAGAATGGCGGTTTCATATACTGTCGTATGCAATTCAATTGATGGTTGATGCGTTTTGTCGAGCTCCAGTATCTCCCAATCTCCACATCTTCAGCATTCCATGCCTGCAACCCACCAAGTAGCTCCACTACCTAGCGCTACACTCTTTGTGACGTCGGAGCTGAATGCGACAGAGCGTCACGCACAACACCTCGTCAATTTTAAAATTAGGGAACGGCGAAATCAATGGCATTTGAAAGAACTGGACTCACGACATCATAAACAGAGCAATTGGCGTGAGATCGAGGGACTTGCAAGATTTGGCCGACAGCCAGCGCGCGACAGAGCTTGGCCAACCCCCCCCAGCTGGAGGCTAATTGGTGTCACGAGGGCACAATCACAAAGAACACAAATTGTCAGAGGAATACTCTGTATTTCTTTGTCTTAGAACTGCCATTCAAGTTCTGGTTGCATCGTCTGTTGCGAGCATGACTGATGGTCCTTGATCCTAACACCGCCTGGTTCCTGACCGTCCAATTGTCATAATCACCATCCCCGCAATGTTCATTGTGTGCCCAACAGCCGCTCAAGTGCGGGGTTCCACCACCGTGACGTAGTTCCCAAAGTCAAATCCCAGCTCAGAACGTTGCGGGACGTCCTAGAGGCGCCAAGGTAGCATTCGCATCCTCGGCCAGAGTATCGTTGTGCGTGTGAAGTCGTAACATCATGCGAGAAGAGTCAAGTCAGGTTGAGGTGCGAGGTGTTTATTTGCTGTTAACACGGTTAGCGATTCTCGACATGTCTACGACAGCGATGCAACTTACGATCTAGCCCTCATCTTTCTTCTCTTGCGCTTGAGGCGGCGAACCCGCTTCTTCCTCCATTTGGCTCTCATCTTGATTGACGATGCTGTTGAAAGACGTTAGCAGCTGTGGCGCAAATGCGAAATGCCGTCAACAAGACAAGTAGCTTGCGATGGCATGAGCTCGAGCTCAAGCTCAATGCCTGCAAGCTACAAGCTCTAGGCCAGGCTCGGGTCGCGTAAACTTACTCTTTCGTGGATGAGAATGGTGTTGGGATAAGGAACAAACTCCTGAAGCTTGGAGGGCAGAATTACGATTTTGTGTATCCAACCCCATTCACGGCACGTGACCGAACCCCATCGTTCCTTCCCGATCACAGTTGGACGGCCCCACCAAAACTTGGGTGGGCCACGAGTGCCAATTGAGTGGGGCACTGTCCTGCGCATACAGTGCCAGTGCCAGGCGTGACGATTGAAGCAGAAAGGAGGGAAGGAGGGAAGGAGGGAAGGAACGGTTGCAATTGTTCAACTGCGACAATAGGAATTGCAACCGACGAGAAAATTAGCCACTAATTGATCAATTTCCACTACCTTACTCAACCACCATCGCAATCTAAACCAACGATTTCGTGATCTTGCTACACAAATCTTACTACGTTAACTAATCCAGCGAAGAAAGCACTTACACTACAGGTACAAGCAGATGAACCAGATTCAAATTCTATGAACCTCAACATGGAAGAGGATACGACTCGCGCGTCCCAAGAAAGTCCAGCTGCATATCTTCATCTAGTAGACACCAGAAGCGAACACCAATCTCAGCGTACGCTCTTTCTGCCCTGCCCTCGAGATCTCATATGTTCTCTACTTCTTCTGGTTCTTTCTAACACGCTTCTCAGAACTGTTTCCAGTGTGGGAACGTGAAATCTTCAAGATCGGACGAGACCCCCGTGCAAAGTGAGCAAATCTCCACATGAAATGCATGTCACACAAGCTCACACATATAGCACGTTGGCTGTCGATAATGACCTCGACTTCGCAGTTTCTCGAAACCACTGTGAAGTGTATGTTGTGGTGTATGAGCCAACTATCAACCATATCTACGTGCGGGACCGAAAGTCTTCAAATGGCACCTTTGTCAATGGCCAACTCATTGGTTCTGGCCCGGATATAAGCCCTGGATACCTACTGCAGAGCGGCGATGTGATCGAAGTTCGACCATACTAGAAGTTTACAGTCTTACAAGATCAGCCACCTCCTCGCCATGAGATGACTTCCTTACAACTGGAAGAATGCAAGGTTGGCCTGAATGATCCCTCTTACCGGCTGGGGTCTGAAACTAACTGCTCTAGTTGTTCGCAAGCAAGTATCACGTCAGTAGCCATTGCCTGGGGCAAGGAGCGGAAGCAGTTGTCTGCTTGGCAAACGATGTCCAGACGAAGAAGCAGTTAGTTTGCAAGTTAATCAATCTCGACAAGATTCAAGGAAAGAATTCTCAAGAGGATATCCGCCGCAAGTTTCAGGAAGCTGATATCTTGCGCCAGCTGAGACATGTAAGTCGACTCGCGCTGGTATCGCGAGTCTCGCTAACCTGCAATAGCCTAACATCCTTCCATACGTGGATGCTATCTCATCACCACACTCACTGTATGTGAAACTTGTATATTTGCAGAAACATGAACTGATGGTCCTAGCTATACCTTTACAGAACTTGCATCGGGCGGTGATCTCATGTCATTCATCCTACGCCATGGCACGGTCAAGGAACTTGACTCACGGATCATTATCCGTCAAGTTGTCCGTGGTCTTGCCTATCTCCACGAGAAAGACATTGTTCACCGTGATCTCAAACCAGAGAATATCCTCTTAGCTTACTCGCCCAAGATTGCGTACCATCGAGTCATGCTTTCAGACTTTGGCAATTCTGCTGTGCCTCGACGTAGTAGAATGATCACAAACGCTGGGACGCCAGGATACCAAGCACCGTAAGTCAATTACTTTAGACCTAAGTCACTTGCTAATAAGAACCGTAGGGAGTTTGCTGCGGGTGGGCAAGCTCACACTGCGGCTGTCGACATCTGGTCCCTAGGTGTTGTTGCACTGCTCCTCCTCGCATCTGATAACCACGATACAGAGCTCAACAAGATGGAACAAGGAGACATAGTCGAATATCTCACTAGATTGTTGAATGGAATGCAGACAAAACCGTCTCTCGAAGGGATTGATTTCGTCTGGAACTGTCTGAAAGTCGACCCATTACAGAGAATCAATGCATATGGTGCGAAGACGCATCCATGGCTTTGTCCTCTGAAGAAGAATCGGGAACTGTTCAAACGAATGGATTCTCGATCACTGGCTTCTTGGAAACCTCAAGATAAGCTCAAACCGATGCCTTGGGTGTTACCTGATCTTGCACCGAGCAACCCACCAACACCTACAAGAAGCCCAGGCTCGTCATTCAGCCAATACTTCACGACGACACCTACGCGCTTCAAAACTACGACCACAAAGTCTAGAGCCCGCGTTCTCGAGATAGCCGCAAAATCTGACACAGGGACTGCCACTAGTAAGACCACCTCGTCTTTCTCGGTGCCGCCGCGCCCATGCGGCACTCTACGAGAGTCCGCGACAAATCCCAAGAAGCCTCAACCTCCTTGGCAAGGTTTCCGTAACCCTAGCGGTTCAGAAAACACTGGATTCCCATCAAAACGCAGGAGAGTCCCAAGAGCCAGGACTCATGATACTGCGAATGTTGCCCTACCTGGGTTAGAGAGACATTTAAGGTCACCTAACAACCCCAATCCTCATTATAGGCAAAACGTTCTCTCGGCTCTCGAGAGGACGAAGGCCAAGTTCCTCACAGACAGCATCTCTCCTGTTTCGAGGACTCCTCTAGATGCTCTCGCTTCCAACGCATTTGTTCCACCACCAAGCCCTGAGAAACGGAAGAGTAAGCGTGATGAGAGGCAAAAGGAATCGGGCGGAGCCAATATGCGGCACCTCACATTCCGCTGAAAATGGTTAGGAAATGGTGGAAAATGAAGGGCTATGTTTGGGTCTGTGGAGTTACTTTGGTGCTTCACTTCTTTCTATGCGAATTTCATGGGAAAGGAAACATCTGGAATCACAGCCTCACTCAAGTGCATCAACTACACAATTGAGGGAAACGAGGTTCATAGATTTGGGCGGATGGGATTGCGGATTCTGACTGGGAACTTGCCTACGACCATAGATGGTTCTGGCTATTTTGATTGACGCTGGGAAAAGGCTGAAATGGGATAGATGGAGATATCTACCACGAATAGATGCATGCAAATTGCCCCTGTTCGCTCTACCATGCACTGATTTTCCTTTTGGCAGATCCTTTCAAGAAGTCTTGCCAATTTTGAAACATCTCCTCTTGACCACGATTATTGCTTGGGCTATCACCGACCTCAGGCCACACTGGCAAGGCCTGGACGCCCTCTGCCGGACCCTTATTCTCCAGCCTCTCCAACCACCATTCTAATTCCACCTGTTCAATGTTATCGGTCTTTTGACCCCTGGCAAACCACCAACACACTGCAACAGGATTCTTAGAGTCCTTGACTAAACAGAGATCTCCATGGCGTCTGCATCGCTCGCAGGCGGCTGAATAGTCATCGTTTCGAGAGCACCGTTTCCCTTTGACTTGACACTGAAGACAAACAAACGTTCCTATATTCCTCACGGGAATGAGAGGACGTAGGCGGCAAAAAGCGTTGACAAGGCTCACTGGGAACCCTTCCATGTACCTTGGAGGATCTCCCCGCACGTCTTCGAGCACGAACTTGGAGAGTTGGTACCCGTGAATGCGGTCCTCGAGAGTCTTCATCCGCTTTCTATGGTCCTCTATTGACTCTCCTATTGCAGGGTCGAGAACAGGGCCTGTGGCTTCTTTAGCAATCATGCCGTTGATGAAAGCCTCGACATCTTCCCCGGAAGGAATTTCATCTTCATCCTCATCTTCGTACCACTCATCTTCTGATGTCCCTTCCTTGTCCCAATCCTCGTCTTCCTCCAATGCTTTGAGCCTCTCCTTGATCCGTGCTTCTCGAGTAGCTACGAATCCAGCCTCGATCTCTTCATCTTTACGAACAAGGATTTCTCGCTGAAATATTTCCGATCGCTGGTGAAAAACGGCTGAGGCCGTTGACAGCAAGTCAAGTGGAGCTGGTGGTGCTTTGGGGTTGAGCTCCTGAAAGACGTCGGATAGAACCGAATTGGGAGAATCGCAATTCCCGATCATAGCTGTCTCAAATGTTAAGTGAATTTGGAGTTAAAGAACATGATTAGTGTTGTTATGTGGGCGCCCATTCTGTATATATATTAACCTTGACTATCAACACCTGTGCGCGGTATGATGAAGAACAAGATGCGCTGTACTATAGCTTGTCACTGAACGAGCAGAAGCTTTACGAGAACATTGCTTGGCATCGAATGGACAAAGCCATTGGATCGAACATTTCAGTCACCAAAGGAACCGAATCGGCCCGCTACCAGTTCACGCAGATAAGCCTCACTAAAAAGACGGACAAAGAGGTGTAAATCCAAGGCTCACGCTCACTGTGAAAGACTTGGGTATTGTTATTGATTCTCATTTTCACCCTTTTCCCTGGACTCGACATCTCTCCACTATCAATAGCATGGCATGTCTGAAAACCTCCCACTTTCAACCTATCAACCTATAATGACTGGCCCTTATGTCAGTTCAAATACACATAAGCCCACCAACCTCCTCTCGACTTCCACCTGAAAAGCTGCAGCAGCTCCAGGTCTGGGCGTAGCGAGCCCCGAATCCAAAATGCAGAGGTGGTCCTCTGGAAATAGCAATAAAAGAATACGGTAGAAGAAAGTAATAACTAATAGTAATCCAAAAACGCCGACTTATGAGATGCTTCTCCCGGCGATGCGCAAATGACAAAAATCCTGGACGCCGGCTCCATATAGATCCTGTACTGAATGACTGTCTGCTGGCGTGCTTCTGTGAGTCGCATGCCGAGCCCCGTAGCGCCTTGAATCCAAATATGATAGAGGTAAGACATGAGATCGTTCAAGATCTCCGAATGGTATGGTAGGTATCGTTGTATCAGTCATCACGCTCTGCTACGAGTCTCATCGTCCGCAGATCAGGAGGACGAGTGCGAAGGGACACTGCGTGGTGTAATATCACCGCTTCGACGAATTGTTGACTGCTGATAAGACTGTAGTGTCTTGCTGTAGGCTTCAGCAATCATTTGTTGCTTCTTGCGCACAGCTGCGAGTCGCCCTGTGATCATCTTGGTCACTAATATCATGTTAGCCCTCGCCCAGAGTGACAGACTTAGGTATGACTTACTCTTTCGAACATGGGCCTCCTCATCGCTGTCAAGCTCACCACCGCTGGTTTCCTTGACAGCATCTCGCTCATCTTCTTTACCCGTCGACAGCCTCCTTGCATCCGAAACTGAATCGTCATCGTTGTCCAAAACAGCCTCAAGCATTCGGATGGCCGTGATGTATGAAATCTCGCATCCGGAGAGGTTCTCATTCGTAACTTCGTCAATTGCGGCAGCGCGACTCATCTCGAGCGCCCGATCATACATGAGCTTCTCAGCACTTATGCCAGGTGTCAGGTAAACCTGCTTGGTCGCGCCCCCTGCAGAGGAAGCAATCGATTCCGTTCCGTGGTTAGATGGATGGCTGGGATGGTATTTAGGCAGTTGCTTCTGCGCTTCCGTGAGCTTCATACGGACGATTTCCGACTTCTCCAGCACCTCGTTAAATCGCTGTCGAACCCACTGAACCACTGCATTGATGCGCTGAACAATGCTCTGAGCAGCAGCAGCCGATAGGCCGGTACCTGTCTCTCCCCGGCTCTTCTTCGACCACCAGACACTAGCTATGTCCATAGCTCTAGCGAGCAGAGTGAGCGACTTCACGTATAGAACAAGAGCCTCTTCTGAGAGAGCAACAATTGCCTCAACTGTCAATCCATCTTCCTCATTTTCCAACTGATCAGGTTCTAGACCGCCCAAAAAATGATCGGCGGACGGTGCTAGAGGAACAAGCTGCTTGTACTTGACTTCGGCGAAACCGTAGACACAGTCACTACGTGTTGCAAACTCTTCTATGGCTTGCGCGGCTCGAGCATCCTCGTCGGTTCTGTGAGTGTTCTTGCCGCCACCTAAAAGTCCGACTGGGGCCTGAGGAGTTGGATACGTCGGGAAAGCTTGGTACAGGGGAGGCGATGGACCCTTTGGTGTACCACGCAGAGGGGGGACCTTGAATCCAAAAAGCCGCAGGCTGGCGTCCTGGATCGCTTTAGAGATAGCACTCGAGGCTGAACCTGGACTAGCAGAGAGGGCCTTCTCGTACGATGATTTCCGGTCATGGCGGCTCTGGGTCACCAAAGCATTGCGAGAAGACGGAGTGGAAATTGCTCCTGATGTAGAAGTGGGTGCGCCTTGTTGGGTATATCGTCGAGTCATGGGTCCTGTTCTTTGAGAGAATGGGTCACCGAATCGCTCGTTTGCTGCAAGTTCATCGGCCAGAGCGTTGACCTCAACATGCCGTCTCTCAACAACCACGTATTCTCGCTCCAAGGCAACATCTTGTGCCGCCTTCTCCTCTTCTGTAATTGATGGATTGCTCAAGGCTCTGTCCCCGCGTGCCTGGTTCAGGAGAGATGTAGGAGGTGAGACCTTATCCCGCCCATTTCCCCTATCCTGGAAACGTTGCTGAACCGGAGCTGTCGCTGCATGGTGTGCAACTGGGCGGCGAATTCCGAGACCCTCACCGACCTCGCGAGGAGAATTTCCCGTTGGTCGTTGACTGTCATGCGATTGCCGAGAATACCGACCTTCTCCAGGGCTTGCTGCCTGAGGCGACCTTGAGTGCTGATCTCTGGGAGATCTCGAAGTAATGCCGTCTCGTGGTGATTCGTAACCGGGTTGTCGGGGACTTCGTGATGATAACGAAGGCGAGCCCCCATGAAACGCTGACCTCACCTCCCGAGGTTCTTGCCTAACTGGCTTTGGAATATCATCCTCTACTAAGCCAGGAATTTCGCCCGTAACGACCTGATGTGCGAAGAAGTTCTCGAAGCTCAGTCGCTCGACAGGACTTCTCTTAAGTAGACTTCGAATTAGAGCTTTCAGGTCGGCACTGATAGTCACCTCCCTGGGGAACTTGATAACATCCTCGGCGGCTTCAATCTTACGCAGCAGTTCGACGTGGTTTCTAGCCCGGAATGGAGGGCGACCTGTGCTCATTTCATAGAGCACAGTTCCCACTGACCAAAGATCGGCTTTCGCATCATATCGCTCGTATCGGAGAATTTCTGGGGCCATGTACAGGGGGGATCCACAAAGGGTATCGGCCAGGGAAGTGGAGGGAAGCACACGTGCGAAGCCGAAGTCGGCAAGCTTGAGCATAGGTAAAGATGCTAATCCGGAGACAGGGATCAGCGAGTCTTGGCTGGCTTGCATGATAGGGCGACTTCTTTGGTCCCTGAAGGGCCGTGAGGGTAGCAGTAGCAGATTTTGTGGCTTGACATCTCGGTGAACGTAGTTTTTGCTGCGTAGGAACTCAAGGGCACTAGTCAGCTGTTTCAAGAAATGTCGAATGACAACCTCATGCAGACCGGAGTTTGGCGCACTTGGATACTTGCGGGCCATATCATGCGTGGCAGGATGTGTGGCGAGCTTCTCTCGTTTCTTGATGAACAGGGATAGATCACCAAGCTCGCAGTATTCCATAATTAAATTTATGTGGCTTGTCGACTCGAGACAGTCATGGAGGGCGACGATGTGTGGGTGGCGTAATGTCTTGAGTATTTGTATTTCGCTGTAAAGGTTCTCTCGTAGCTTTTTGTTTAGACGTTCGAGCTCGACGGATTTGATGGCAACGGCAGCCTTAGTGTCCTTTATCAAGATTGTCAGTGGTTGTCTAGGATGAAGTATGCTATGAACTGCTCTGTGACTTGTGGTACCAAATGCAGCAGTCTGATAAGCCAAGCCAGTGATGCTTCTCTGTCATCGTACCAACTTGCGTTGCTTGTTTGTTGCTGCTGCAAGTCAGAGCAAGTATGGGAGCTTTGTCGTACCTTATGCCAACCCAAATACACTTGAGCAAAACTACCCTTTCCAATCTCGGAGCCGATGTTGAACTGTCCTACTACAGCACGACTACCCGACTTCCTGGACCCCAAGGAGGTTGAGGACTCCTGCCGGGCCGCCATGGCTTCCTGGTTGTTATTATCGATGGCAGGAAGATAGTCGGACTGCGTTGTAGCCCTAAGGCTGACAAGATTCGGGGGAGGTGTGTGTCGCAGAGCTGGTCGTCATGTAATCGATAGATGGAAGTTGTCGCAAGCGCCGATGGGTGTGATGGAAGAGGCGAGCCGGGGACAGAAGAGGATGGGAATGCTTATCAACCAAGAAGGCGACAAACGAAAGGTCAGAAGCGAGAATCTGCGCTGATGGTTGGTAAAGTATCAAGTCGTCAGTGAGGACGAAGGACCCCTATGGGCGGACAGCCGAAGACGAATGGGATAAAACGAGACGAGACAATACTACCCGACCTCAGCTCAGAGGCAAGATTAAGAGGTAGGTAGGTAGTAGGTAGGTATCCGAAAGGAGGCGTAGAGTATCGACGGTACTTGACTCGCTGCGCGCCTGCACTGCTATATCGAGCCAAACACAAGAGTTAGTGGATGTGGATGGGTAGAACAACTGATGGGATTCGAGCGCAAGGGCTCGTTCGCAATGAAGAGAAAAAGAAGAAGAGAGGACAAGACAAGAGGAACAGAAAGGGACCGGAGAAAGGCGAACAAGAAGCTACGGGGGATGCGTGTGACAGCGAGCGATGGTGACGGCACGAGCAACGGCGATCACAGCCGGGGATTGGATTGCACGGGTATGATCCAGCGATTCTTCACTTGCCCTGCCTTGAGTTGCCTTAGAGGCTACAGCCTACAAGCACAGCCAGCACCCATAAGAGAAGATCCAGAGTCATTGCCAGATGGGGCTTGCTGGGGTGCTCGATGCTGGTGCGACAGGGCAGGATAAGGATAGTGGAGGACAGGAATAGGTAGGGTACTATACCGTACTGTACTGTACCTAGGACTAAACTGGACGCTATCCTTGCACTGACTGGATGGATACCGATAAGCCTTGCAATCGTGGGGGGTATGTTGAAGGATAGGCCAGGCCAGGTGACTAACACGACACTGGTGACTGAAGCGAAGCTTTGGGCCTTTGGTAACGATCCAATCTGAGACGTTATACAGAGTACGAGCGCCAACCGTTGACCTGAGTCGAGGACCGTCCGTACTCGTTTCTGACTCAGGGAGGATGATGAGCGTGATCGGAGATAATCGCCCCCCTCCCCCAAAACCGTGGACGCGGATAGGGCGGTTAGACAGGCGGACGACAGCGGTGACTCAATGGGGAGAAAGGACGGGATGGTTTGATGTTATCGTGCACCTCCAATGCATTGGCAATGCCCAGAGTCTAGAATTATGCAGGTTGATGATTCGTACGTGTTGCTGAATGGGGTGTAGTATCTTTCCGTGCCGTAGGTACAGACGGGAATATAGAGACAGTCCAAGGCTCCAAGTCAAGAGGTCGGGACAGGCTGATCGGGGTTGCGTCACACACACACACCCCAGACGCAACTCTGGTACTGACTATTGTATTGTAGGTACACGAGCGAGGGAGCTAGGCGGTGGTCGAACAGATGCTGTGCGAGCAAGAATAACAACAAAGCACAGAGTACAGAAGGTTAATTGAGGCAAACAAGACAGAGCACCATATAAAAAGAAGAAGAAGAAGAAGAAGAAAAGTTGACGGTAGAGATAACCAAGTGGAAAGTGAATAGTTTTGATGGTAGGTGATGCGAAGTGAATGACTGGTACGAATCAAGCCCAGTTACGGTCGGGTTTCTAGAAGGAGGAAAATGGGGAATGGCTGCGTGCAGTGACTGTCCAGGACGGTAGCCTGTAACTAGCCCGGCTGTAGGGGGCGCGTTACCTTAGGCAGCCCAGGATGCTTAGCTCCAAGCTCCAAAGCATCCATCCATTCAAAGTAAAGTAACCCTTGAGTACCTGTTTGGCGTGTGAACTGCCGCAGGCGTCAGAGGGTCCTGGAGAATCCTCCAATCGACAAGGATGTACTCTGTAAGGTAGAGAGAGTGTCAGGGGGTTCATGGGATCTGGGTGGGAATCAGCCTCAAGTTGAAATTACCTCTCAACTTGGCTCAGAATGACAGCCTCACGGGTGGGTGTGGACGACTGACACACACTTCGCATTCACGCAGGAGGACATCATTGGAGATTGCAGAAACAGTGAGTAAGTGACTCTGACTGTCTGACAGCAGATAATAATACCAAAATCTAGACATGCCTAATAATTAAGAGACAATGATCAAAGAGGGTCTATTTTGCGGGGGATGATGACCTAGAGGCTAATCGATCACTTTTGGGTGACCCCGTGATACACCCAAGTCCAAAACAAGACCAAGGGATCAGAGACAAGAGCGGGATGAGAAGAGACAAAAACCTGGAAGAGCCAAGCGATGAGTGAGAGGATGGATGAATCGGTGAGTCAGTCAAGCAAGTTACTCACTTTACATTACCTGAAGGTAGAAAGGGAAAACAACCGACAACCGCCGCAGCCTCTTTTCTCCATCCCCAACAAGAACACCCAGGTCAGTCCTAAAAAAACCAAAAAAAAAAACAAAGACGAGTTATGCGGCGCATGATAACGATAGACTCAAAGTGCAATGCACGCTGAGCTAACCTATTCCGGGCCAATGCGTCTGATCTATGAACAATAGGACAGTCATCGTCGGCTTAACAACGTCGTTAATAAGTGGTTATTAGCCTCGAGTTGGCTTGAGGTACGAACATGTACAGGTACAGGTACAGATACCTTCTGTAGGTACTGTACTGTAGTGGCCACGGGCGGATGGTCGCCCGGCCCCACTGAGCGAGCATCTCTCACGCGTCCACTTTCTCCGGAAGCTTTACCAGGAATTGAGCTCCATAGGGGCCTTAGCATGTTCTGAAACCTGGACCTGGAAAGTGGAGGATGAACCATGTCAATATCAATCAAGAACAATATTGAATTGGCTTGTTTTACGCCAGCCAAGCTTGCGAGACTACAGAGTACAAAGCATTGAACATCGATCGCAGCCAAGGTGCTAAGGTACTAAAGCATGTATCGTACTCTCCGAGTACTAAGCGTACTCTCATGCTCTCACCACCTCAACTGACTCCTATCAGCCCCCATCAAATCAAGACTGGTCGGCCAGCAGGGCATGTTTCTCCATCTACGCCATGGCCCGCTATAGCGCTCCCTGCCACGAGGTGCGACCAGCCTGCCCAGTGAGAAACATTGGCTGATCGTCGCTGATAGTCTGGACAACAAGATAGGACAAGGTCCGGTCCGGCAAAAGAACCAAACACTCTTGATCTTGTCGCAGATAAATCTTGACCTACCTTGTTTGGGCAAGATCGAAGTTGGAGAGCCAAGCTCGTGCTCGTGCTCATGGAGGAGGACATGGCTGAGAGAGCGAGCTCGGATGGCGAAATAATTGTTATTAATACTGCAATTCGATGCTGGTCACGCGGCGTCAGCGGGTGCTCACTCGCTCGCAATAAGAGGCGTTCCATTGCTCTACAATGCACCGCAGCATGGCTTTATCCACATGAATAGGTAAGTAGGTATCAATTCGCCCGACCAAAGAGTGTTATCATCATCATCATTATCATGCCCATGCCCATGCCGTATAGAGAGATACAGTACCCCTACCTTGCAAGTTGTGTTCCTTTTTTGGAAACCAGGCAGACGAGGCCCATTGGCTTTCCCCGAGTTTTTGAGTTTGTGAGTTTGTGAGCAGTAGGACTAGGGTCTCAGAAAGGGTGGGCAACCTGTGAACTGGTTGGATCATGGTGAGGGTACTCTGTAATGTTTCCGGATATTGATGATGGCATTGAACTGGGTGAGACATGGTAGCATTAGTAGACAGGACAAGTCAGGAACAGAAGTGCCCGCTCACGGTGAGTGGCACTAAGTGCTCATCATTCACTCACCCGCTTCCATCAGACTAGTCACCACGTCAACTGAACACACGAGTCGTGATGATTTCTAAGCAAAGGACAACTAAACACAAAAAAACAATGCAACCACAAAAACAAACACAAATACCGTCATCACCTACACCTAGATCGTCATCTTCTCGTCCTAGATCGGCAACTATCTCCCTGTTCCTTGACCGACTGTCTGCTTGAAAGCCGCTAGAACAAGGGAGCATGTTGCCTCGTCAACTTTAAAAAGAAAGAAAAGGAAAAAAGGCGTCATGTGCTATTTTCCCCATGTTATCAACAAAGGATTAAGGAATAGTGACGCCGACATGGGCAAGTCTAGCCTCGAATGCTCAGTTGGGACACTCAAGTTTCCTGTCTGATATGATACGCTTCGACAATCTATCTCTTGGCGTTCCCGATGCATCTCAATCGAGTTAGTGAAAACCTGGAGAAGTGATCGATCCCATGGCTTTCTTATCTATCTCTCATGTTGAACCCCGATATTTCTCTTATCACGGATGGATGGATGTGTTGGACATGTGCCTCTCTGCCTTCTCAGTTGGGCATACCGAGGATTTAGGATCGCACACCAAAGTCCCCCAAATGCGTTCTCACGAATCGATAGAATACGACCTCGATCGAATTGGATGGAGTCCTTTGCCAATTAACTAAGCCAATTAACCCCCACGATCATTCTGCCCTTTGTGTGCCTGGCTAAACAGCCTACCAACCACACTCCAAACACGTGGATCTCTACTCATCGATAACTGTTCTCATCCCTCAAACGTTGAAGCAGCCACTCACATATCGATAAATCTCTCCTTTGCGTACTGATTGTTCGTGTATGTGATTCTACCTCCTGCAGTTTGCTCAATCTGTAACTCGCCCACGTCGAGTCGCATTCTGCGAGTTTCACGAGACAATGATCCTCCCGTAACACAACTTCTTCTCTATCAATCGGGTCAACATACGATGGGTCCAGAAAATGTGCAAGATTGCCTCTGCCTATCACGAATGGCCTCATCCCCCACCACCTCCTACCGTACTGTACTTCAAGTAACCAACATGTTATACGGGCGATACCTCATGTATCAGGCCTCAAACAGGCACCCAGCATGACCGTACAGCCATCCCCACATCCAATACGGCATGCCACGCGTTCAACAAATACAGTGCATGATTCGTAAGGGCTGCTGCGTTACAGTGAAGTGCCGTTCGAACCCCTCATGCGTTAATTGTAATTGGATGTTGTATGTTACGGCTCCAAATGCCGCCGAATGATCCGTCGAATCGGCGGCTTCACACACCGGCCCTTTTGCCGTGCTCCGGGGCTCTAACGCCGTGTTTCAAGATCCACCGGACGGAAGACACGGATCCGATTACGGCGTTCGCGTGTTGGACTTGCAGAAATGTCCCTTTTCTCCGGTAATGCGAGTCATGAAAGTATTCCTGTGTAAAACCGTAGTTACGTCGTCTCAAGGCAAACCGACTGCAGCGAGTCAGAGACGTACCTTAGAGCAGCATGGCAAGACAGCACCTTGGCTAGCACAGTCAGCTGTAACCCACACGTCGTTTTCCTCCTCGATTGCGACAGAGGATAAACCTCCAAGGCTACTAAGATGTCTTGCCAGGTAACTCATGTAACATTGTTCATGATGTATCTGCCTGCACTTGTCTCATGATGGAACAGCGATCTCGTGGCTGATCGATCTGCCGTGTCGAGCCACACAGGGAACAGTTTTGGGGAAAGGTCAGTGCTATTGCGCCGACCGCCAACTACCGGTCTGGTCTGATGGCAATATGTTGCAATGATAGATTTGTGGCCATGCCGAGGGCATCATATCTTCCTTACGTAGAGCTCGGCTGGCCAAGTCTTTCATTTATCAATTATCTAGAAATAACACCTCGTACAGCGGAGCAACAAGTACATCATTTCAGCATTTTTATTCAATCGGGGTATTCAACTTGTACAAGGCTTTCTAGCCGACATGGAATCCCAAACGCCTGCCAGAGTGCTGTTCTCCGGCTATGCAGTCCGAACATACGTCAATCATCCCGCTATGGTTTCCGGGCATAGTACCTGGTGCCTATTCATAAATCGCAAACGCCGTTTCCCCTTGTTTTCCCATCATATCCGTATCTTATAAGTTAAGGCCGCGCTTAGTGACCCTGGGCTCGCTCAACACTGGGAAGCTCCTTGATAGCCTCGGAAATGATCTCAAGACCCTTTCGAAGCTCCTCTTCACTGATCACCAGAGGAGGCGCAAAGCGGATGATGTCGCCGTGAGTGGGCTTGGCAAGAAGGCCCTTGCTCTTGAGCAGCAGACACAGATCCCAGGCAGTTCTGCCGTTGGCGGCAGACTCGTCGATGACAACGGCGTTGAGGAGACCCTTTCCCCGGATCACCTTGAGGATAGGGGTGTTGAGAGCCTTGAGGCCATCACGGAACATGTTACCGAGCTTCTCAGCCCTGGCAGTAAGATCCTCCTCTTCCATAATCTCAAGAGCGCGGATCGAGACGGCACAGCCGAGAGGGTTACCGCCGTAGGTAGAACCGTGAGTGCCGGGCTCGACGACCAGCATGACCTCCTTGCTGCTGAGAACGCAGCTCACGGGGTACATGCCACCAGAGATGGCCTTTCCGAGGGTGACGAGGTCGGGCTTGATGTTGGCCCACTGGGAGCAGAGCATGCGTCCAGTTCGGCCGATACCAGTCTGGATCTCGTCGCAGATGAACAAAACGTTGTGCTTGGTGCAGAGAGCCTGGACCTTGGCGAGGTAATCCTCATCGGGGACAACAACACCAGCCTCACCCTGAATGGGCTCGCAGATGAAAGCAGCAGTCTCCTTGCCGTGAGCCTCAAGAACCACCTCGAGATCGGCAATGTTGTTGTATCGGATGGCCTTGCCAGTGGTGGGGCTGAAAGCACCAACATTGGGGACATAAGGGCCGTAGTTTTCTCTTGATTCGGGGTCGACTGAGAGAGTGATGGCGGTCATCTGGGGCACATGTTAGCAAAGTTGCTTCTGCTTTTAGGAATACTGGAACTTACGGTTCGGCCGTGGAAGTTCTCGGAAACACCAAAGATCCAAGCCTTCTCCTGAGGAACACCCTTGACCTTGTACGCCCACTTGCGGGCAATCTTGATGGCTGTCTCAACAGCTTCGGCGCCCGTGCACATGGGCAGAACCATGTCGTAGCCGAAAACATCGCGGACCTTCTCAGCCCACTTGGGGAAGACATCGTTGTAGAAGGCTCTGGAGCTGAGGGTCAATCGACCAGCCTGCTCGGCCAGAGTCTTGACGAGTCCGGGGTGGCAGTGGCCCTGGTTGACGGCGCTGTATGCAGAGAGGAAGTCATAGTAGTGGCGGCCCTCAGGATCCCAGACGTTGATGCCCTCAGCGCGGGAGAAGACTACGGGGAGAGGGTGGTAGTTGTGAGCGGCGTACTCCTCCTCACTGGCGATAGCCTTCTCGGTAGAGGTTGCATGGAACCGAGAGACGGCCTTTTCAGCGTGGGGAGACATTGTGATTGGAATGTGATGTCAATTTGGTGTTATTGTAGTTGGTAAAGTAGAGTAAAGCAACAAGAGTAGGTAAAGAATGAGGATGTCGTGAATCGAGGTACTTCTTGTTGGTGAATTGAATAAAGAGAAGACAAGAATAATTCAAAGTTTGAGGACAACATAGCTGCTCTTTAAGGACCGATAGCGGGTTGACGGTTGTCGGTAAGCGGAGGCTTGTTGCGGACAGGAACGAGACAAGATATGATTTCTTAGGTAATTACTACAGCAAAACCAAGACTGCATCTAGAGTTGTTTGTCGACACTATACCCCTAAGTGCAAGTGGTAGCGACCAAGCGTGGGAGTGTGCGGGCGTGATGTTGCGAAGTTGAGTTTGTGACGGAGCTGATTGGGTGAGAGGTCGGGGCGGAATTGGGCGGATGACCTGCCGCCACCGGCCGAGATGCCCGTGTTCAGTTGATATACAGTTGAGTGCCTTGTCTTGTCTTGTCTTGTCTTGTCTTGTCATGACTGACATGATGAGGAGGGGCATGACATCGCTTATTACGGCCGTCAACCAAGACAATGGATGGATGTACATGTGTCGCTTCTCCAAATCTAGATCACTTCCTTTCGTGGTAGGCATCTATACCGAACACGTCGAATCACTTTATTTGGTCTACGCCGCAATCTCATTGGACATGATGTGCATCCATCATGAGTTAAAAGAGGCTCTGCTCCAAGACCTGCGTCGAGCGAATCTTCAAAGACGGCCCCAACCAATGCCCTTACGCCGGCTGCCACAAGACCCTCCGTCTTCGCGGTTTCAAGACTGCTTTCTTTGCGGATCTTGCTGTGGAGCGTGAAGTCGATATTCGGAGACGAGTGGCGGCGGTGTTTAACAAGGTTGAGGAGGACTTTGAGACGCTGGATGATTATAATCTGCTCTGTGAGAACTCAAGTCACAACATAACTTAATCTGGGGAGAGGCTGAGAGGTGAGGGGAATGAGGGGCTCTAGAGCCACCTGACATGGGCTCAATGCAGGTCTAGACTTTGACCAACGACCCTATTTCTTGGACAACCAATGATGAATTCTCTATTACTGTCATCATACCAAGATGATGATCTATGTCATTACCTAATCTGTGTATTGGCCGTAGAGAGACAGAGAGTACTTCCTCTCCAAAAACATAGTTTGTCTCGGTTCTTTTACTGCAGCCATTAAAAGTTGCCACATACAACCAAATCCAAACTATTTACTTGTTATGAAGTAACAGCTTATCAGGATCACATCACGTGCCTCTAATATATAAGCAATACCCTTAGGGTTTACCTAGCTAGTTAATAAACTAACCTTTAATATACTTATGATAATTAATTATAACTTAACGTTAACTTATACCTTTAATGTATAAGTAATGCCTTTAAGCTCTACCCTGCTAGTTAGTTAATAAACTAACCCTTATTAACACACTTATAACACAGCTTCTCATCCTCATATGACCCCAAATCTGTCAATTGATATCAATAGAGTAGTCAGATAGAGAACCAACTAATGCCATTTCCCAGTGTGTTCCCAGTTTGCGTCTATTCGGCCAAATCTCTGGTCTTATCCTTCACCGCCAGATGCCGCTCGTTCCGCCAGCTCCGCCATTTATCAGCGGAACTATCTTAACTCCGCCTGAGCCGTCGGAATTACATATGTAATATTTCGTTTCATGATGTAATAAAAAAAATAAGATATCATGAGCTTAGAGAGAGACTTTGTTTTATTTACAGCAGTAGAAATGTACTTTTCTTCGGTGCTTGTTGTACCGAAACAGAGTTGGGGTTAACCACTGTACATCTACTATGTAACTTAGTACAGGTCGTCTTTGAATCACATCAGCTCCAACCCTAGCTACGGCCTAATTCTCATGCCTATCCTGCTCAATAGTTAATCAAATTTCATGTAGAAACTTATCTTGTTTCTTACCACGTTTCCTGCTTCACACTGAACCATTCGCTGTTCAATCCAAACTGTGGCTTGTGGCCGCCACACGAGAGAATATTGCCAACCAATCGGCAGCCAATCAGCGTCTGAGCCACACTCTCACCTCACAATAAACAGTTGTCTCCTTAGAATAGTCCAGCCCCTATGGTATAAACGGACGCACTATACCTGCCCATCAGCTCAGTGGACATTGATTATGTCGTCCGCAACAGTTTCAAGAAGTGTCTTGGATGAGGCTCGGAATAAGAGGAATCGTTCTGCTTTCCTGCGTGATATCATCGTCATTCGACTCATCAATGCTTGGTGGATAGCTACCTTTTTCCAGCCAGATGAGTTCTTCCAATCTCTTGAGCCAGCTTGGGATTTGGCCTTTGGCTCTAGGAGCGGTGCATGGTTAACTTGGGTATGTTTGTTTCTTTATCTTCTCGTTGATATCTCAATATGTCCCAAAAACACTCACGTGTGCTTCCCCTCTTAAATATGTGGTTGTTTACGAGTTGCGAGGTGACAACTCACCACTTACACCATACCAGCTACTATACTGTACGTTCACAGTCGATTATAGCCACTAACAGAACTTGTCAGGAATGGAAACATCAACTCAGAACCTCTCTTCACCCAGCTCTATTTGCCGGGGTCTATCTCATCGCAGACTTCATCTCCAGCCACATCCTCCCTAAGGGCATCCTCCGCGCTGCCATCCTCGTCGCAGCCCCAAAAGCCCTTCAAGCCGTGATTGCTGGTCTTGGTGACTGGTACACTTGGCAACTCGCCGTGTCTATCTATGGAGCCAACAGCAATGTCTCCTTCTTTGCAGTAAGTGATATACTCAAGTTTCCAGGCCAATCACTCACTGACTTGATGGTCCAGCTCTTTCTTCAACTCTTCAACCCCTGGCAGTGGTACTTTTCTACACGTACCTTTTCCAACTCTCTTGAGATGACTCTCACTGTTATGGCGTTATGTTACTGGCCCTGGGAACTTGTCAGTGCTGTACAGATAACAAAGGAGAATTCAAAATCCACGCCTGTTCTCAGGAGTCTCTGGTCGCTTCGTGCATCTCTGTGCCTGGCAGCATTGGCCGTTGTTCTTCGACCAACCAATGTTCTCATCTGGGCGACCATTGTATTCTTTACTCTTCCCCGGATCTCACTACAAGGTTCTTCACCGCTCACAATTTCGACTGTGCTTGCATTGATTCGCGAGGCAATTCTCTGCGGTTCTCTCATCTTGGGCATATCCTTCGTATCAGATCGTCTATATTTCGGCTTCTGGACATTCCCTGCGTACAACTTCCTCAACTTCAACCTCTCCAAATCTCTCGCCGTGTTCTATGGTCGCAACCCATGGCACTACTACATTCTCCAGGGTCTCCCTCTCATCTGCACCACAAGTCTTCCTTTTACAATTTTGGCTCTGTACAAGCCGAGTGCATTTTCCTCATCAACGGGCCAGTCCAATACACTCAAGGCACTCGCATATACCGTCTTCACAACTATCGGCGCGCTTTCACTCATCTCTCATAAGGAGGTTCGCTTCATCTATCCTCTTCTTCCAGCACTCAGCATCCTCTCCGCTCCCGTTGCCGCCTCATTCTTCACTTTTCAGCCAGATGCTACCACCAACAACCCCCGTCCCCGGCCTCAAATCCGCAATAAGCACTATCTCCTGGCTGCACTGGGCGTCAACGTCTTTCTCGCAGGGTATTTATCTTTCTTCCACCAACCAGCACCCCTCAATGTTCTTTCATATCTACGTCATGAGTACGAACGCATTCACCCAGACTCAGTTCAACTCGCCCAGACCTCTCGCTTCTCTGTTGGACCTGAAAAAGACCAAGAGTTATTCGCCCTTTTCCTCATGCCTTGCCACTCTACCCCTTGGCGATCCCACCTAGTATACCCTGGCCTACGAGCTTACGCCCTCACTTGTGAACCACCTCTTCACACTGAGCCAAACACTCCTGAGCGAGAGAACTATCGTGATGAGGCTGATCGCTTTTACGACAACCCTATTCCATTTCTTACTTCGGAGCTATTTGGACCAGAAAAATCGCTTGCTGTTCCTCGCTACATCGCCGGTTTCGACGGTATCGAGCCATGGCTACGGGATTTCGTCAAGACTCCTGAGGCACAGGCTCTGGGTCTCACACAGGTGCGCCCTGTTTGGAAGGGCTTCAATGGTTTGTTTAACGAAGATTGGCGACGCGCGGGAAAGATGATTGTGTGGGACACTGGTGTTTACGATAACGCACCTCCAGTGAAGGAGCTGTAAATTTACCGTCCAAGTTTTGGATGAATGTTGAGCGTGTACTAAGAGTGTACCATAGAAATATCACGCTTCGTCGATGGTAAGCCCTTGAGCAACCAGCGAATGCATCAAACCATGAAACTGCTTGAATGTCATATCTTTGTTGTAGTAACCTGTACTCATTGACTATACTCCTCCGCCCGCTCAAATGAAATAAAGCTCAACATCACACCAGGCTACATTACATACATGTAATCGACTTACAAGGGGGTAGAGAGTCTAAGCAGGGTTCAGTCGATAAACCCGTCTCTCGCATATCCATCATGATGTCCATCTCATCCTCCCTAAAATAAACTAAAAAGAAAAGGCTATCGTGCCGTGATACTACTTCAACCATTGCAAAATGCTCCTCCCATTTGGACTAGAACGCCTTTCTCCTCCTATTGCTCCTGCTTTGATGTCTCTGTCTCTGACTTTACTTGCTGTTGCTCAGGCTGTACTTGCTCGGGCTGTACAGGCGATATCGCTGCCGGCTGCTTGGTGGCCTGGACTGGCCTTTCTTCTGCTTTTGGCTCCTGTGACAACAGGGGCTGTGGCTGTTCTTGAATGAGTTTCGGTTCCTCCGCCTGCGGTTGCGTGGTTACAGAAGCAGCGGCCGGTGGCGTGTCGACATCAAGCATAGAAATGATTTTCTGGGGTGTCTGGGGGCTTTGCGGCTTTGGAGATTCTGTCTGAACTTTTGGTTCAACTGGGGATCTGCTCTGCTCCTGAACCGGAGGCTGGGCTGGAGTTGTTGGCTGAGGTTGAGATTGAGCCTGGACCTGAGCCGGCGGAGGCACTTGCGCTGGAGGATGGGTTGGCTGGACGGGCGATGTGGGCTCAAGTTGAACCATTGAAACTGTGGCTGCCTGAGGAACTTGTGTCGCTGTAGGAGCTGGACCCGTTGCTGGACCGGGAGCTGCAGCAGGATTAGAGACAACTGCTGGAGCGCCGGCTATTGCATCGAGGGAAGCGTGTTGCGTTGGCTCGTCTCTTCTAATTTCCAAACTCTTTCCTCGGGGTTGGAAGCTTGAGGCGCCTGGGCCAGGACGGTCTGATGGAGGAGGAGACTTATTCCTCCTTTGTTCCGCACTCTCTTTTGCTTCACGGTACTTGTTCCTGATCCATCCTATGGGACCCTTGGAATCACTTTCTCTGCCCTGATCGAAGCTACCGTGTCCCTCGCTCACCATGTAAGGTCGGTCAGAGCTCTCGCTCTTTCGAGGCCTATGGCTGGAACTTGATATTGATAGGTTGCTGACGTCGCCATTATCGTTCTGCCCAAGGGCAAGGCGTGGTGAGGTGAGACCGGTAGAGGAGCCGTTGTCAGCATTCTTACTCCTCGACAACCGCCAACGCTTCTTTCGTTCTTTTTCTGCTTGATCAACAGTGCTGACAGACTGCTCGTCAAGAATTTGATCCAAGTCCGAGCCTTCGTTAAAAGATGAGTGCAGAGATGTTGGTGGTGACTTTTTCGACTTCAGTGTATTGTCTGGGCGAAGGCTCTGGTTTGATGACGCTTGAGATGCCCTAGGAGTGTGCTCAGATGAAACATCACTCTTTTGCTGCGTCAGAGGAGCAGGATGTGTGAGTGAAGTTTCTTGTGCGTTTTGCCCTTGTGAAGGTCGATCATGCAGTTCTTGCTGCTGCTCCAATGCTTCTCGATGTCGTTCTTCGAGAATCGGGGGTGGTTGTTGCGGCAATACCTGAGTTCCGGATTCATTGTGCTGAGCATGTTCCATCGGGTTAGCCAGTTCCGCTCCAGGAGATGATCCAGCATTCGGATGTGTGTATGTCAAAGAGGCAGCAGAACTCTGAGCACTTGGGTTCAAGCTTCCTGGTATCCTCTTCTTCTTCAGTTTGTTAGGCTGTCTCTTGTCACCGGTATCAGTGTTGGGTGTGCTACGGAAGATGTTGGGGATATTGCGCTCCTTGGATGGTGTGGAGGACTCCGGCGGCACTTCGAGTAGTCTCTCGTGGCTGCGGCCTGCTACAGGAGCCTTCGTTGGTGTGAGGTAACCGCCAGATATGAAGTCAGATGACCTCGTCGATTGGGGAGATTGTTCTATGCTCTCTGTGGGGTTGACTTGTGTCAAGGGCTCTAGATGGGCAGGAGAACGAGGCCCTGAACCATCAGACCTCTGAAAGCGGCCAGCACCAATGGCAGGAGATTTCTTGGATGGCACAGTATTGCTTCTAGCCAATCCGCCTGTCGTCGGCGTAGCTGTCAAGGCTGGACTATTGGGCGTGGAACTTCCGTCATTCCTAGAGTTCCGTGACGACACGGATCGGTTTCTTCGAAGCTTGCCATCCCGCCGCACACTGTTGGCGCCTGCACTCGCATTGGACGCCGATCGGCCCAGGCTTGTCTTTCGAGTGGGCTGAGGGGTGAGAGGACCACTGGGTGTGCCGGATTCCACCTCTTTCTTGGTCTTCTCATCAGCAGCGGTGCCCTGCATACCAATAAGGAAGTGATCCTGGTTCTCGATCAAGAAAATGATAACACATTGGTTCAGTCGGTATTCCTCGGGAGCCATGGCATGTGCTGGGTGCGAGAGCATGCCTGGCTGGAAGATGGCAGCCAGATTTTGTGAGTTCATGCGGTTCTCATCCGCCTTGGCAGCGAAAACCGCGAGAAGATCGAGAATGTAGAGAAGTAGCTGTCGGTTCAAGGGCGGTAGCTCCGTGATGAGTCGCTGGTACTGCAAGATAGCTGCTTTCTCGTTGAAATTTTCGACGAATTGAGGCCCCTCTGCATCGCCCACAGCTTGCTTGGTTGCGCCTCGGAGGGGGTCGCGGAACTTCTCGTATAGATCAAGGGGAACGACGGGTTCGGGGAGGTCGTTGAGATATCGTCGCAGAACGTTGGCAGCATCGTGTACAGTGTATCCGTCCCAGATAAGGCCCTTCCCGTATCTGTCAGGTGAGTCAAATATGGTTTTAAGCTCCTTTATTCTCTTTTCCGAACCGCTAAGCCGGAAAATTCCTTCGACGTGGGTAGCTGAAAGGAAGCGTCAGCACAAGTTTCCCTGTAAGCCAGGCCAAGAGAACCAACCTTTTTCTTTGAGGAAGACGCCACATTTTGCGACGACAATGGGGACATAGCCGTAGATGTAGCTCTGTCCATTTTCATCGATGAGTGAGATAGCGACGTTGGCATATGTTATGCTTTGCCGCAAAGGCACTCCGAAGATACCTTGGGGACGGGTTTCTGAAAACACAGAAGTTAGAGACCAGATATTAAGAAGTAGGGGAGTAAAGCTATGTGCATATTGACTTCATAAATGTGAGTATTGCATGTGCAATGGATTCAGTTCTGATCAGCCGTAGTCGCTGTGGTTCGAAGTATTCAAAATCGTCGAAAAGCGTATCGCGACAGGTGATAGCAACCAAACCATGGTGCTTTATGACGTTCTGACTCGAAGCTCGGCAGGGTTGCGCAGTGAAGAGTGGAGGAGGGAGGCATCTTACCCTGGGGTTCCTGGTGCTTCGATGGCAGCTTGAAACCCTTCCACCATGATTTGAGATCGCGCTTGCTGGGCGGGGATGCTGCGTTGTTGATTTGGAGAGCCGGCTGGTTGGCCTGATCAGGGTTCGAGGCGGCGGACGTCATGGCGAAAGGCTGCGCGTGGCAAGAGCGAGAGCGACGACTGCGAAAGCGAAAGCGAAAGCGAAAGCGTAGAGGAGTATGAGGTTGAGGTGACGAGGGACACTACAGCTGGGCCGGCCCAGTTGCCAGAGTCACGATGGCTAGGCCTCAGCCTCAACAGAGGTCGAGCGAGGATGCGGCGACAAGGTGCGCTGAAGCGGTGGCCCGGAGCCGTGCTATAATACAGAGGCCAGGTTCAGAGAGGCGGGCGGGAGGGTGAGGAAAAGGTCTCGACTCGACCGATGCCGATAGGCGACAGCAGAATGGAAATGGCGATGCGATGCGAGGCTAGAGATCAGGAGCTAGAAATCAAAGCCTTGAGCTGGGGAAGCTCAAGCGAGCAAGCGAGCGAGGGAGTCGATGGCAACAGTGTGCGCGCCGGTCTAGGATGAGACAGATCGGTCGATGATTGGTAGCGTCAAGGGCGTTAGAGCGGTACAACAGTAGTAGTGTAGGGCGTCAAGGCGTTAGGCGCTGGCTTGGTTCATTCCACTTTGTGTCTGGTAATCCAGATTCAAACCCTTGGCTCTGAGGCACGGGTTCGGGCGTAAGCAAGAATCGTCAAGGCACAAGATGTGATGATGATGATGATGATGATGATGATGATGATGATGATGGTGACGAGGTGAGGCGATAAAGAAAGGTACGGCAAGAGACGCTTCGAGCGGGTCGAGGGTGTAAATTATCGCTCAAGTCGATGATTGCCGCGCCGTAGCAATAGAGGAGCAGAGCAGAGAAGACAAAAAACAGTTGGTGGCATCAAGAGCCAGCGAGCGAGTGAACGGGAGGGAGTAAAATTAAAGAGATCCAATCCAATTGATGTGAGGCGGGGGACTTGGGACCGAAAGCCACTATTGTAGGTACCCGTAGCGTAGCGTAGTAGTGCTGGGTCTGGGTCTGGGGGGAGGACAAATGTGTCCAGGTACAGTACATACAGGGAGTTGGGGGTACCTTGCCGTACCTGTCCGGAGGGAAATGATAGACAAAGGCAAAGAAAGGGTTGCGTTGTAAACTAAAGTTACCTTAACTTAAGCAGTATCCGTACCTTGTGTAGGTAGGCAAGATACAAAGCACAAGAGAAGAGTGAGTAGCTTGTCAGCCTTTAAGTAAGACCTGACTGACTCGGTGGTTATAAGGGTATCGGTTGGATATGTTGTGTGGAGTTGAGGTTAATTCTGGGCTGCAATAGGAATTGCAAGAGAACGCAGACGCAGATGCAGCACTTCACAGCTTCTAATTATGTGTCCATATGCAGGTAGCAAAACAAACCGGCTTTGGTAGTGGCCTTTGCCTCTATCTCGAATACTTGACGGCGAATGTCAGGCCAGTATCGAAACAAGTGGAAGAAGGTCTACTACTGTAAGTGGGAGCAGACAGGGAGGTAGTTATACCCAATGGATAATAGCAAGCTCTGTTAACGTGTGTAATTAGGGCAACCAAAGTTACCAAACTGGGACGAAAGCGAGTGACCAAACGAACGAACGAGCGTGAATGTGAACAAGCGAGAGCGGGAAGTGGGAAGATGGACAAGGACAAGGATGATGATAGAGACAAGACAAGATTGCGAGAGGGGAGGAGAAATACGAGAATGAGAATGCAGGTCGAGTTTTAGTTATCCGCTCGTACAGAATAAACTTTCAATAGTGGGTAGTTGATTGGACCCATCTCAGATCACTCAATTCTTTCAGGTACATCGTCTATCCGTACTGTTGGCATAACTCTGGATCTCCCTTTTAAACTTGATTATCAACGACGGATGTTGTGAAGAAGACGTGACATCATCGCCAATATCAGTGAATTTACGTATCCGTACAGAGTGCAGTCAGCTGTGGCTACATATAATTACAATGCATCGGATGCCCGTCTACATTGGATCTGATACTACCCATCTTCAGCCTAACCAGCTTCTTCTGCAGTACCAGATCTCTAATAAAAGAACTGTCATGTAGTCAACCACCCAACTCCAACGCCGCAAGCGGTTGCTGTTGGTGGATGCTTTGGGCGCAAGTAATTGGATTGCGATTCCGTCGTGGGCATGGAGATTTACCAGGATTCAAGCTTGGAACACGATCAGTCAAATTGATCACATCATCACTCGCTCGCTGACTCAATCCGCCTGCCTGCCTGCCCTGTTCTACCCTACAAGTCACAACGATAATTGTAATAGACAGATCTCTCCACAGTGACGAGATACGGTCGATCACAGCTCTAGGAGGATATAACCCGTCAATAACTTGTTAAAGCAGCTACCTAGCTCTTATCACCCACTCACTGTCTGTTGAGAGAGACTAGAGACTCTGAGTCACTCACTCAAAGGGAAAAAGAATTGTTAATCTCAGTTGGATGCTGCCTCCACTGTTGAGGATGCTCTGAAGTCGTTTTACAGGGCTGTCTATGTTGACTGTCCAAAGCGAGACTCTTCTCATTTCGACTCTGAAGCTAATAAGGCCATACCTTGTCTCACCCGGTGCGCCAACACCAACAAGTGAGACCGTCTATCTGTATCTTGTATAGAGGATGGGATTTGGGTAATAGAACGGACCAGCTCGACGTTTACCTCCAAGACCCAGACTGAGTCTCAGTAGACAGCTGGAACACAGTACGTACTTCTCTTTGACTTAAGCATGCATGGTTGGCATCGACACCCACACAAGGGACTGGCGATTGATTGATGGATGTTTCCATATTTGGCATGAGGACGCTGAAAAATTGCAACCATCACACGTCAGTCTTTCGCCTCTCTTGAATCCTGTCTGTCTTCTGATTCGTCGCCCATCTCATGGTTCAGTCTTGTCGATATCAGCCAAGTGAAAGAAGTTCTGGAAGCGTAATCTCCCTTGTATACAGCCCATGCTATAGGTAGTTTCTTTCACGTCATGTTATAACTCATGTGCCTCCCACTTCTACATCCTTCTTTGAGTAAACACATGTATCTTGGTCACTGACGTCTATCTTCTTGCACACCAAAAAAAAAACACTAGGCGCAATACATGGACTGCGCCTCATCCAATCCCGACCCAACTGCAAGACTTGTCAGACGATGTGCCGCGCCGATCAGTGTTCCATGTTTCTTGCCATCAAGTGGAAATATAAGAACAGCAATTGCCATGCTTACCTCCAACCGTTGTCTCGTTTTGGTCAGCTGAATTACGTGGTGGTGAGTTGTAGTAGATGTTTGGATCTGCAGAGCATTGGAGGGGGGAGGGGTAGCTAAGCGGGATGTCCTCATATGACAGTCTCTCGGTACTAAGATAGAGGGCTGTCCAAGTCCTCTCAGTTGATGTAGGTGACAAGAATAGTATCAATGGCTGTTAAATGATAAACAGGTTATCAAATGTACGTAGGTCTTTAGCTGGTCAAAGAAGTTCAACTCCACTATCATGGGTACCTGGCTACGTCAGAAGCTCCCACCAGAGCAAATGCTGCAATATCAGAATATGTACTCAACGATGAAATTGACCCAGAAACGTAGAACAAAGATTGGAAGCAACATGCCAATGTATCACACGAGTCTGAATAGCGTCACTTATAATAAACGGGAATAACAGTTGTGGTGCATTTAAAGCTCAGCCAATCCGGGGTAAAACGATAATGCGATCCCGCCGATGAGCCCAACCCGTCCGAGTCCCGAGCTCTCTCTAGCTTGCTTATCTCAAAATTTCAGTCTCCATACCAAAGACAAGCCTTGTAACCTCCATTTCAACAACCACATCC
>VYWZ01001336.1:0-17424 GCA_008711595.1 Fusarium xyrophilum | reverse complement strand
TATACTTTTTACCTTACTTAGTATATTTTAGTATAATACTAATATAGGTAAAAACTTCTTATAGCTACCTCTATATAAGAGAGGGTTTCCTGAGATAATAAGGAGGCATGTTTGTTAGCGATTTACCAGGGTAGGTAGGTAGCTAGGTATGGTTGTCCGCCCTTCCAAGACGGCAATCAGGATGCAGCACAAGTAGAAGAATACCGGGGTGCATCATGCCACATGAACTGTTCGTCCTGAAAAAGTCCGCTCATAATTTGTCAACCGCCAGCACGAGTCACTGGACTGGCTGGCTCATGTTGTTCGCGGGTAAGAGATATGATATTGCAACACTACTAACCTAGGCATTTACGTTGTAATTATCGCGTGTTCTGCTAAAGAAAGCCGTAGCTACCTTCAGCCTGCCTCATTGTCGCGCACATCCTCCAGTATCGCTACGATGAAATGTTGAGTACGCGACAAGCTACCTAGGTTGGCAATATGGTAGACCAAAGTTATGTGCTTTTTAAAATCCAAGGTAGGTGTGAAGAATAGAATATTAGCTACAAGTTCCACCCCTCAGGGAACATGAATATCCCGAACTTGAGCTAAGGTAGTACAAAACGATTGGTCTCAAGACCTACCTATTATGTTAAGTCTACTCTAACTTATACATCACCTTGAAATTACGCGAGCCTTTTTGCTGCTCGCAATAGGGTAGGGATACAGGTGATGTTTCCCATGCCTCCCTTACCTTGCCTCCACCCACCCTATGCATACTACTAAGCTGGTCTTGCTTGAGACGGAAGTCGAGAAAACTTATGGTAACATCAAGCTGACTTGACAAAACCAGAATTAGCCATATTAAGATAGCACATGATTTCTTGATATCTGTCCTGTCTCCCGTTCGGCTTTTCGGCAGCCTGGTAAACAACCAGTTTTTAACAAGAGCCTGCCCTCTGTTAGTTTGATAGATACTCATCTTCGACCGCCTGCCTTTTGAGGCGCCGCACCATATTCTGGTTGGCAAGATAAGACTGACTCACCGCCTTCTGATTTGAGTACAAGATGAAATACTGCCGGGGAGAAAATTACAGCTCGCATAGGTGCCCCCCCACCAGTTGATTCAACCATCAAGCGGAAGCAAACACATCTGTCGCAAGCTTTCGCCAGAATTGATATACGTCTAGATTACAGTCAAAGCACCTGCAATGGCAGGGCAGTCTCACCACGCGGTGCGTGGTACTGCGTCTTATACACGATCCATAGGAATTAGCCAGCGTGTGACACCACTCGCGACACAATGGACTGGTGAGATGCGCACAAGGTGAACATTGAAAGTCATGGTCATGCCAGCAATTGAGAGACTAATGCAACTTAGGTTCTCGGACTTTCAAGTCAATGAGATCAAGGAAGATGGGACAGTCCTCCACCTACAACAAGTCGGCCTGGCAGATGAAGAAGCACCGGTAAGCAGAAACGGACTCTACAGCTTTCCTAGCGCAACCACTGATCTATTCCCAGGCGATTGGAGTGAAGAAAGAGATCAACGGCGAGTCTACAGTCCAGGAAACGAAAACAGACGAGCATGCAAAAGATGCCTTAAAGCGACCATCCAGCGAGACCGCTACAAGATCCGAGTCGGCACCTCAGTCTGGGACGGTCAACGACGTCTCACCTGAGGATGCGACCATCCTTGAGGGTCTGACTGGCCAGCGGTTCTCTCAGGAGCTGATTGGAGTATATCGGTCTGGTCATGGCGCCAACCACGAGAAGAAGAAGTCTGTTACATCGGAGCCCATGGACGACAGGGCAAAGCGTGCTCAAGTTCACCAAGAGATCCGGCGCATCTTCAAGTCTCGGATAGATACCAATACAACTGACGAAGGTGCTATTGTCGCAACTCTAATTCCCCCACGAAAAGCCAACAGCAAGAAGCGCGGCCGCGGTGGTGGCCGTGAGGAAAAGCCTGCTGGTGAATACCTACATTTTACTCTGTTCAAGGAGAACCGCGACACCATGGATGCCGTGAATCAGATTGCTCGTTTCCTCAAGGTCAAGCCCCAGGTCATTGGATACGCTGGTACCAAAGACCGCAGAGCTTCTACAGTGCAACGATGCTCGGTACGATACATGCGGCCACGAAACCTCGCCGGTGTCAATGGGAGGATCTGGGGTGTTTCTACGGGAGATTACGACTACAAAGACAAGCCAATTTATCTCGGACAGCTTCTCGGTAACGAGTTCGTGATTGCGATCAAGAGTTGTCAAATAGTTGGCGAGTCCAGCGACCAGCCCATTGCCCAGCGGGTGAAAGTGCTGAAGAAGAACGTTAATTCGGCTCTGAATCATATGAATGAGCACGGCTGGATCAACTATTTCGGTCACCAGCGCTTCGGAACTCACGAAGTCGGTACACACCAGATTGGGCAACTCATCCTCGGGGACAAGTACGAGGAGGCAGTCATGTCACTACTCCATTACGATGATAATATTGCACAGAGGGCTGAGGCGGGTGATATTCCTGACGAACCCTCCAAGAGAGACGAGTATTTGCGAAATCAGGCCTGCATGCTCTTCCTTACAGACAAAGATGTCGACCGAGCCATCAAGCTCATGCCTCGTCGATTTTCTGCCGAGAACAGCATCTTCAGACATCTGAACCGGCAGGGCGCTCAGTCTAGACGTGATTTCATTGGCTCTCTGGTTCACATCACTCGTGGCTTGCGCTCCATGTATCTTCATGCCTATCAGTCCTATATATGGAACCACGCCGCCAGTCGTCGCTGGGAGCTTCATGGCGAGAATGTGATTCCTGGCGATCTCATTATCGCTCCAACGGAGAGTGTGCCTCTTGTCAGTGGCCAGGACCAAGACGGTGATGACATTATCAACCCTGTCGAAGACGATGAAGATGCTCCCGTTCGCGCTCGTCCTCTTACCGCTGAAGAAGCCACCAGTGGTAATTACACCATTTTCGACATTGTGCTGCCAACACCAGGCTACGATGTCGCATATCCCGAGAACGATATCGGGGAATTCTACAAGGATTTTATGGGTCGCGACGAGAATGGTAACCTTGACCCCTACAAGATGCGCCGTATGCGCCGCGAGTTCAGTCTGCCTGGCCGATACCGCAAAATCATGAACCGATTCCTTGCAACGCCCTCCGCTGAGATCCGTGCCTACTCGGATGATGCAGAGCAGATGCACCCAACTGACTTGGACAATATCAAAGCTTCGAAGGGCCCTAGCAGGAAGCGTTCTCATGAGGACGCTGACTCCGGCTCAACAGTCAAGAAAACGAAGGTTGAAAATGGTACGCCCGCTTCTGCAGAAGTTGAGATGACATGTGTCCAAGCAGAGACAGCAAATGATGACTCTGTCCCTGAAGCGGCTCCTGCTTCTCCGGAACCTACAAAGGTTGCGGTGGTAGTTAAGTTTCAGCTTGGACGCAGTGCATACGCAACTATTGCGTTACGCGAGCTCATGGGCGACCCCACTGAGGATACCGAGACCATTGCAAGGGACACTTGAAATGCAGGTGTTGAATACCTAGGATAATAAAATGTAGAGAGCCATCGACAGGAATTTGATACCCATGTATTTAAGTGGGGGATGCAATAAAACTGAGGCGCTTGGATGCCAGATATCAAGTATATATATCTAATGCGGAGGTCGCTATATTCTGGCAGCACTCAGCTTGATGGCTGGAGCAATTGCACCAATATTAAGCATCCACTACTGCAGAGGACATAATAATACCACAAGACGGTCTCCTGAAGCTACCTACTGCAGGCTGGTAAGGCCGTTTGTCCGCACTCATTCTTGAGCCTATCATTTTGTATCATGAAACAAACATCAGTGACGATGTATTTGAAGAGATATGCTCACGACGAAGTCCGCAAGCTCTGTTCACATAATCATGGGCGTAGTGTAAATGGTTGATGAGGAATGTGGCCTTTTCTGGTTCATTCATCGTCTTTGTGAAGCGTTCATGCTGCATGGGCATTTCTCCGATTTGCTTCTTCCAAAGCCTGCTTCACCAGTTCTTCTGCTTTTGCGAGAACTTATGCCGTCTTGATCTTCTTCCATTATTTGATATCCTGTGCTGTTTGGGCTGCTTTAACAACTTGCTGCTCCGAAGCTTGAGCTCGTTGTATATCTTTCTAAGAGTCCTTAGGTTGTTCATCCCAACCCCAGACAAAAGATAGATATTTCACCATGTTAACACGCTTGGAGCGCATTTCAACCATCCATGGGTGCTCCATCATCTTCCAAGGACTGGCTCGTCTGTTGGGTTGTTTTTCCAAACTTAGACAATGTTAGCACACGCTCCTGAAGGAGGGAGGGGGGTAGAAGACTTACCAGCACTCGATAAAATATTTGAAGTTGTCACTCCAATACACATCCATTTCAGGTTCGTCCTTCAGTTTGGGCACGTTCTGTCTCACGATGTATGTGAGTAAATCTATAAGACCAGCCCGCGGTTGCATTTCTGTGCCGTCTGCGGGGAACGGGAAACGATGCTGCGCAACCTCGAGAAGGGTAACTCCGGTTGACCAAACATCCGAAGTAATTGTATAGGACTGGCCGGTGATACGCTCAGGTGCCATATAATAGCTGGTGCCGATAAAAGTATTGGCCTCCCCCTTAGTCCCAAAATCGCCAGAGACGCCAAAATCGCAAAGTTTCACGGCACCGTCTCGGCAGAGCAGGATGTTCGAAGGCTTGATGTCACGGTGGATGATGCGTCGAGTATGCAGGTACGTCAGGCCGCCCAAAACACCCTCAGCAATCTTTCCTAAAACCTTCTCTCCTGTTCTGCCCCCCAAACGCTTGACCTCCTTATAAATGCTATCAAGCGAACCGCCTTCACAAAACTCCATTGCAATTGAGATTGTGGCCGTAGCCGGGTCGACAAAGGCTCCATAGTACTTGCATATGTGGTCTGAAGCGCACTCTTTGTTGAATCCCAGCTCTCTGAGAATCTGCTTCTTGACGTCGGGGTCCGGATTCGTAGTGATGACCTTGAAACATCAGTATTCAAACTGTGGTTTATGGTCGAAACAACTCACCTTGAGGGCAAAAACAGTGTTACCGCCCTTGAGCTTGCATCTTGTGACAGCACCTCCAGCACCTTCACCTAGATTTCCAATCTCAACAATTCTCTTCTCCAAGCTTGCGATTCTCCAACCCTCTTCGTCAAGTTCATCAACGTCTAGAGTCCTAGCCTTCTCAAGGCTTAGTTTATCGAATGCCTCCAAACCTTGAAGACTTCCATCTCGCTCCATGGATACCCCACCCTCGCTTCTCTCGGAGTACATAGATCCCACAGCAGATACCGGATCCGGAGTACCTTGAGGTCTTGATACACCTATGCCATACTGCGAGGCAAAGGACAAAGCGGAATATTGAGATCCTGCAGAAGTGGGATTGCTTGCCCGTCCATCTAGAGGGCCGAAACTGCCAGACCTTGAGTGAGCCGCGCTACTTTCACTACCGCCACCTGCCGATGCTTGGGTTGCACATTGGGATCGTGGTAATTGTTCATGGGGTGTCACCTGACTACCCATAGGGGTAGCTAGGTGTAGTGTCGGCAAAGGGGGCCTTGAAGGTGCAGCCGCGGCTGCTCCTTGATTGCCTACAGCTTTGGCATTGGGTGACGGTGGGATAGCGAGGCCAAGTCTGGGTGTACGAGCTCCACCACTTCTGGCGCCCGGAATGGCGGGTCGGAGGAGAGGCACAGGAGAAGGGCCCGAGTTATGTGTTGGCAGAGAAATGGGAGTTGGAGCAGCAGCCTGTTGCTATAATTCGTGAGTTAGACATTAAGACAAGGAAGAGCAATCATGAGAGCGTACGGGTAGTGGAGTCGAATCAGAACTTTGAGGCTGTTGGTCGGCCATATTCGCTGTTGCGCTGGTGACACGGGCTCCAACAGTGTATACACAACAACGAGGTCTTGTTGGGGATCAGATGGAAAGTGATTCCTTTGTTCTCACAAGAAGTCTCTCCCAGGGAAGAAGGTTGTATCAACCAGGGACGATCGTGATAGTCAGATGTGAGGAGTAAGCGTCGTCGAGCGGCCAGCGTCGTCGTAAGTATGAATACGGATGAAAGGATGGAACTAATTCAACGTCGAGTGTTTTGCGATAGCAGCAATAGCGAATGTTGGGAACCGGTGAAGCCGACTGCGTAGTTGAAAGTGATCAAGGTACAAATGTCGTCGTCAAAGAACCAAGTGAGGCAGCCACAGGAGTAACAACAGCCCACGCAAAAGAGCGGGGAAAAGTATGGTTGGCGGCGTTAAGGTGTATGGAGGTAAGTGCTAGAGGTAGTAGGCGAAGTAGACTTCGTAAATGTACTAATGTTGTTACGCCCAAGAAAACGTCGCAAAACAGGGCCTAAGCTGACAAAAAAAAGGCGTGGCAACGAAGGACACGTCGTCGAGTGAATCCGAAACGGCAGGAGGAAAAGTTGAGAAAGGACGTGAGATCATATGAGAGGGCGAGAACTAGAGAAAAGAGGACGTGTACAGAGAAGCTGGGAATGGCGTCCACCATAGATGCATTGATTGGATCGGCTCTGGGTGGGCGGGCTTGTGACTGTGACTGCCACTGAGACTAGGAAGGGCGGGGCGCTTGGGCATCTGTGACCCCTAGACCCCTACCTAGGTAGAGCTCAGTGGAAGCTGGCGGGCTTTCCAGGTATCGGTGGCTTTGAGACATGTCTCAGATTTTTGCCAAACTCATGTACTAAAGTGGTTTAGGAACTTGCTCATTACAACACGCGCTTGATTACTTCTTACAGGCGGGCTACAACCACAACACAGACGGAGTCAAGTTCAGTCATAGGTAGGTAGGTGTATTGGGATAGGGGTGACCAATTACTTGACTATCCCCCTATAGAGATGTGAGTATGTTTACACTGTGATACCACGCGTCCCATGCGGCCAGTGGGATGAATGGTGGGATGAATCTCCAAGCTCTTATTGGTGTGATTCGGCATCTTCTGCTTTCATCTGCGGTTTATCATGCCGGGGGCTTTCAACACACCCTTCATGAAACAATGAATATCAATATTGGACACGGGCTCTCGAGAGACAATGGATTCAGGGAAATAAAGCCATGAGCCTATGATCAAAGTTATAGCTGGGTTGCACATACATCGTCATTCTTGTCGTCACACTCTGCAGTATTTCAGGATTTTTCGCTATGGCCCCCAATTTTCGGTGTACCAACGGGAGTGCAGTTGCATCGGAAGCGCTTTTTCCATATCAACGTGGTCCAACCGCAATTCAAGGCTGCGTAGGAATGAGGAGATCCTTCAAGCCCTCGGTCAGCATCTAGTCCGTAAAGCTTTCGAGAGTAATATGAATATCGTTGTCGTAAGACAAGACAGACTACTTAGGTGACAAGTCAAAATGCCCCCAGGAAGCCCCTGAGCTACATATTTGGAATAACACCAGGACCCCAGACGTGTTTGTGGAATCGATTGACAATCAAAACACCAGCTACTACAAAACCAATCAGATGGCGAAACATAATGACTGTCACATCACCTAGCTACGTCGCAGCTGAACATATCCCAGGCATGTCTACCGATTCGTCAAAGGAACCCTGGTGATATTACAGGCGATCTTACAGGTTTGCAGGTGCCCGAGTGCCGGCTTCAAATGCGTTTTCTATCATTATCGGAATTATAAGACTAGTCATGGTTGGTACATGGCTAGATGATCCAGAATGAAAACAATAGAATCAGTCATCAGTTTATTCGCGATAGGTGAGCGTCGTAGAGATCGTTAGATACCTTACTTAGCCTTCGAGAGCGTCTGTTTAGTGGCATGCCCCATTGCTGTAGTTAAGCGCGCGTTTAGGTGACCATCTGCGGGATCAAGGCCCGATATTGCGACGCCTCCACTGTCACCGCCAAAATTTTCCAGTCAGGTCCAGCATTGCATACCTACCTTAGCCTGGGAGCTTGGTCTTTGAAAGAATCAAATTGACTACTGCTATTATAAACCCGAATCATGGTGTCGCCCGTCGATCCCGAATGTGCGACTGCTGTGTCAGACGACGAGATCTTGTCTGGTGCCGCTTCATACTCTGAAGAATCTGACTACCTCGACAGCGCCACATCTCGAAAACGCCGGAGGACAACAGAAGTGCCCCAGACTGAAGCCAGCAAGATCGAAGACGAGGATGAGGTAGACAGGGAGGTGAAAAGAGTTCTCTCTACTATCAAGGTCCCATCTCGAATCAAGCGAGCCGTTCAAGTCGACCAGAAGGAGGCTCAAACTAGAGCCTTGATCACACCCAAGAACTCGATCCAGGCTCCTACCGACCCAAATACCACTTTTTCTTCCCTCAACGTGCGACCGTGGCTGGTACAGTCACTAGTAAATATGGCTATCAAACGGCCGACGGGGATTCAAAAGGGCTGTATTCCCGAGATCTTGAAAGGCAGGGATTGTATCGGTGGCAGTCGAACAGGTTCCGGTAAAACAGTAGCATTCGCTGTGCCTATCTTGCAGAAATGGTCAGAGGATCCTACTGCCATCTTTGCTATCGTCTTAACACCAACAAGAGAACTAGCGCTGCAGATTTTTGAGCAGTTCAAAGCCATTTCTTCTCCTCAGAGCCTCAAGGCGATCTTGGTGACAGGAGGCTCAGATATGCGCACACAGGCCATTGAGATCGGAAAGCGGCCGCATGTGATAATTGCAACCCCTGGTCGTCTGGCGGATCATATTCGAACTTCCGGAGAGGATACCATTTGCGGATTGAGGAGAGTTCGATACGTGGTTCTTGATGAAGCTGATCGCCTTCTCAACGTCAATGGGCCTGGCAGTATGCTTCCTGATGTGGAAGAGTGCCTCTCTGTCCTTCCCCCAGCTACCGAGAGACAGACGCTTCTGTTTACTGCTACTATTACTCCCGAAGTTCGAGCTCTCAAGGACATGCCAATCAAGCCTGGAAAGCAACCAGTATTCGTGTGTGAGGTTGACACGCAGACATTGGCTATACCTACAACGTTGAAACAGATGTATATCAAGACACCAGTCACTCATAAGGAGCACTACCTCCACGTCTTTTTGCTCACCGAAGCGAATGTCGACAAAACTGTTATCCTATTCTGCAACCGAACCTCGACCGCCGACTACCTTCATCACCTTCTCCGAATGCTTCATCATCGAGTGACTTCTCTACACTCCAAACTTCCCCAGAGACAGCGAATCGACAACTTGGCTCGATTCCGCGCTTCAGCGGCACGTATCCTTGTAGCAACCGACGTTGCTGCTCGTGGTTTGGATATTCCCGAAGTCAGCCTTGTTATCAACTACGATCTCCCACGCGACCCCGATGACTACATCCATCGAGTCGGTCGTACAGCCCGTGCGGGTCGTAAAGGTGAGGCGGTCAGTCTTGTGGGTCAGCGTGACGTTGAACTGGCCCTTACGATCGAGAAGCGTGTCGGCCGTGATATGGAATCCTGGGAGGAAGAGGGCGTCAATCTCGAGACTCGTGTGGTTCGCGATGCCCTCAAGATCGTGTCAGAGAAGAAACGCGAGGCTTTATTGGAGGTAGAGGAAGGGAGGGAGGTTGGTGGCAAGCGAAAGCGCACAAAGCAAAAGTTACGAGTGGAATAAACCATTGGGTTCTCTGGATCAAACGGATAGACAAAAGCGTATCTTTAATATTGATTTCAAGAGGCTAACGATCCATTTCATGTAGACAGACATTTGCATAGCAGGCAGAGCTCCACCGACCTGCACATGCCTAAAGCCATTCCAAAAGTACAACCATGTATCCCATGTCAACTCTTTGCATAGAGTCCACTATCAAGTTCATTGATGCGCAATTGATGTCAAAAAAAAGTGTGAAAACATTGAGTTGGTGCCCCCAGCGAGGATTGAACTCGCGACCTCAGCATACCTCCATGAAGTCTTGGACATATAAGAGCTGCGTGATAAACCACTACACCATGGGGGCTCACGGCCGACACTGAAAATTCTCAGTATATAGAGCTCCTGCTAATCTCATAGGCAAGTAAGCGCCAACTCCCAACTCTATCGTACACTGTTTTATAATCTCAATACATTTTAATATCCTTATTACTAGTAGTAATTAAAATGAAATAAATTTAACTAATTATATATTTTATTTAACTACTTTATTAGTTTACATAGACATTTATTTAATAATATTGTTTTTACCACGGTCTTAAGCACATATCTAAACTTTTCAAACACAAAATCATGTCGGATAACAATATGGGCGCCAGTTTATCATTAGTGCTCAATAGATCTATAAAGAGTTATATACTTAATGTTATTATGCTGTGATTTCCTAACCTAATTGCCGACATAATCTGTAAGCTTCTGTTGTCAATCATCCGCGCCCGTTGCGAGAACTAAATACTATGTTGAGCTTGTGATGATTCTCAGCAACTTCGAGTAGAGCCGGCTGCTTCTCGTCTAGACCAAATCAGGCCTATGTATCTCTGTCGTAAGTGCCATCATCGCGAGATGCCAATATAGGATAGGTACTGGACTGGAGATGGTACCAGTTTGCTGATGATTACCCGACATTGCCGTTTTATCCTCAACCGCGAACGTGTCTCCGGGATTTTGCTCACAAGCTTTGCATATCAGGACGGACTCTCTGAATAAGCTTACAGAAATGCCAGTCGACATGGAACTACTCTCCCGCGTCATGGTTATCGATCCGATCTTCAAAGCAGTAGTGACTACCTAGAGCGGACTTGATGATCGGGAGAATTCGTCGATCAATGTGTGTTCGGGAGTGACGTAGGCTAGGACAACCTGAGCCGATGCCAGATGGCAAAGTCCTCGAAATGCCTTCTCGATTGCTTTGCTGTCAAGCGAATTATGTGATCGATGTGTTGTTAGTCTGTCCCGGGTAAGAGATGCGACAGCGCCAGATCGCGTGGTATCTGGCTTGGTAGGACGATCATTCTTGGCGTGTAGATAACATGCTCAACTACATTCTCAAGCGTTAACGTCATCGACTTCGACACCAACACTGGACCCAATTTCGGAATCATCGACATGCTTTAACAACATCGTCTGAGGAATAAATTCATACGAGACTCACAAATCAATACATACAGTAATTAACATTGTCAAGCAAATCGGAATATACGGGTTTGTCTAGAACTGCGACAGTAGATGACGGATCCGTCGGAGCTAGGATGTACTGTATCTATGTAAACACTCAGCGCCGCGGTTTTGCTGCTGTTGATAAAGAACGAGAACTGTTCCTAGTCTGTTTCCCCACGTTCTCGGTAGATCGGTCCTTACGAACTCCGTGAGCTGCGCAAAGATTGTCGTGAGCATCCCCCCACTGATCTGATCGGATTGATACGTAGGTGCTTGTCTGGGTGTACATGGCAGCATGTGGGCTCGGCATGTTTCGTGCACCCGAAAGCGAAAATTGTCCGCCAGTAAGTCAGTCACAAGGACGGAAAACTCAACCAACCTTACTTCGCGGCAGGTACCCTCGCACAACCATGTTTCCAAGATAATCTGAATTGAGCAGTATGTTCACAATCTTAGATCCAACAGGGGAGAGCAAGTAAACCGATGCATCGTAGCTTGTAGAAGCTTCGCACTCAGCAATGATATTATCAATACTCGGACTAGGAATCAGGTTCGCAGGGTTTTCAGCGATGATAGGCACACACCCACGATCAACCTCGGCCGAGAAGATGGCGGTGGAATTGACTGACAAAGCAGATTAGGGACCGTCCGCTTGATGAGCCAAATTCTGCCACGCCAACGCATATGTCGGTGACTCTCACCAACCTCCGCTCTTCGAAGCTGTGATGCTGACTGTGTTGTGGACAACCTTGACCAGACCAGCGGTCAATTGTCCGCACACGACGACTGACGGGTTGTCGCCAATGATGGTCCTCTGCGTGAAGCACAATCTGTGCCTTGTGTTTTATTTACAGCAGCTGTTGCGATGTGTCACATCGGCATGGCAATACGCGGAATTTAGTCGGTGTCAAACCCTTTTGAGAATGGGTTACGATATGCACCTGTTCTGAGGCTTGATGAGTCAAATGACATCAAAATCATCCAAACCAGGATCCATGCAGTGCAGAACAAGATGCTTCGAACATCGGCCGAAGCCGAGTTCATGGACGTATTGAGATCATTTCCCAGCCTGCATCAAATCCATAGCTGGAACTTCCAGTGGAACATGAATCGAAACATCCCAAGGAGTTGTCCGACACCAACAGAGACCCATTCTTTAAATCCGCGATTTGAGTACCACCGAGCTGGCTGATGTTGATTAGCGAGGCACCGTACTCTGCGACCCATCGTGGAGCCTCTTTCGGCGATGGAAGCGAAAAAGAACGAAAAATATTTCCGGGAAAGCGGAGTTTTGTCATCCCGTCGTTAGACGCGCCCACCCAGCGGACAGTCACGGACGATTAGTGGTCGGCGACCTCGGGATTCAGGATAGACCGGCCTTGTCCGGCAATAACATGGCTTCTTCTATCCGTAAGTCGGCATCATCTTGGACCGATCAAGAGGCCGTCTTAAGGCTAGCCGTGTAGCCGAGTTAAGAGTGTTACAACAAGAAAGAGGGAATTAAAGCTGATACCGGGCTGCCTTTACGGATATTCGGATTAGATGTAACAAACTTGCCTACTTCGCATGAGCATACGCACAACAAGGATAAGAGCTACTGCCTACCTTCTATGGAATACCTATGATGTGTTTGGCGGAGAAATAACTGCGAGAAAAGAGTTGCCCAAGTTTTGAAAATAGGCAATCAAGGTAGTACACAAACATCCTGGATGCTAGCTACTAATACAACAGGTTGGTGCTGACTTAAGATGCCCAAACGAAAAAAGCGAGAACAGATCTACAGTTGCCTGGCAGCCTGGTTGGTAAAAGCTTAAAACAAGTGACCATGAGGCATAGTTATGTGGTATTGGGATTTGGATTACGGATACTTCTTGCTCGTTATCATTGAACATAACGGTGGTGATTGGCAGGTCTGCTGGCTATCATTGGCTCATATACCGTGACAACGCCGAGATCCATGCAAGGGTTAAGTGGCGGCCGACTGAGCTCAGCCCTACGATTGATTACAGCGATATGAGGACGCCAGGCCCGGGCACAGTGAGCATCGTGCGTTGTTACTGGACGATGCCCTCCCATTCCGCTCTCTCGCTTTCGCTTGTGTTCGCTGTTTGAAACAAGCTACCCCTCTCGCGGTATGCCCTATCTTCTGATCCCTCGGCTGCTGACGACAAGCACATGAGGCGGAGTTGTGCCTCAAGGTACACGATGGGAAGCGGAATACGCAATCTGGACTGATCAATCAGCCACTAGGTGAAACTCGCCAACATTGACGTGGAGCACATTCAAACAGTCGTTGCGGATTTGCTTTTGGCGAGTCGTCGGTTAAAAAGCATCAAATTGAAACGTGCTGGGCTCAGCGGGCATTCACCATAGGGGGACTGGAAAGCATGTAGGTCATCCTACCTATCATCGTGACGGGAACTCCTTTAGCTAGGCACGGGATGCAAAATGTTGTCTTGGATTTGGTCTCGATGGATGCATGGAGATAATACAAATTCCCGTCCATCAGTACGTTGTTGCTGAGCCAGCATGCAGCGTTTGTAAATCAGCGTCACACCTGGATCTCTGCCTATCCCATCTAGGAAATCGATTCTGCAGCAAGAGTCATCGCCGTATCGGAGTCAGACATGATCGCAACACCGATAGGGCGCAAGGAACGAATAGGGTTCGCTCAATGCTGAGAAATGCATCTGCCTTAGGTAAGGGATCCTGAAGAGCAGGCTTGTAAATCCATGCTCGGATTTGTCGTGGCTCGAGCGGAGCTAGACGGACATGGTCAGATTAACGACTGTGGTAGGCTGAAGAGTCAACGCTACTGACACCGGGTTTCTAATCAAAGACACATTTGCAGGCTGCTTACGGACCTCGAAAGCCAGCCTGCGATTATGAATCGCCCACGCCAGCCCTGTGTGAAATTGCGACTCGATGCGTGTGCTGGCAGTGCTTACGTTACAGTTGAGCATGTTTCGATCTGAGTTATGGTGAAAGTAATGGGTTTGTTGCGCCATTGAGGAGAGGAATGCCGTTGCTACCGCGTGATACTGCCAGAAAGACTGACTCGACTGAGATCGGTACTGGAAGCCGGTATTGATAGCCGGAAGATGCAGTCGCTGTGATAAACTCTAATAAAGTGCAGAGTACTGAGGGACACGGCGCATGGAAGAATCCAGGGCAGTGAACCTCCGCCTGCCCAGTTCGGGTACACATGATACAGGAGGTACCTGCGCCGGGGCCATCAAGTAGCGGCCTGGCTGAGGTACCCAAACCCGCGGAATGACATGGACCTCCGGTAACGTCCGCCCGCTATATCGGGGGGGATGATTCGCTGCCGGATAGGAGAGACGTGTCGTGTCAGTCATCCATGCCATCCAGTAAAAGACAGAAAGGTACAGAGTATACAGAGGTAGGGGCCATGTGCAAATCGATGTGTCGTAGGAGCCTTTTGTGTGGATCTTTCTGAGCTTCGCGGCTTCGCGGTGTCTAAGAGTCATCCGTCCACACACACCCATATCCATGTCAATCATCACTACTCTGTAAGCCACACACCCTTCGAACCTTGGCCCTTGCTTTGCAATGGGGGACTGTGGACATTTCTCGGGTCCGCGTGCGCAAAGTCCGCTTCGCGGCGTGTCGGGCATAACTCATAATCCCATGCCACACCCGTGAGACAACATGCAAAGTCCGTAAAGGATCACTGGAGTTAAAAGATTCGGATCCCCCCCGTTCCAAGAAGCATCTCTCTCACAACATCAATCAGATAAAACACAACATCATCGCAACAACTACTAATCAGCCGCAAAAGCTTCTATCAAGGTCGACCATCTCCACATTCGTCTCAGACAAACCCACGGACTCGACTAGCACCTCATCACCTAATCCCACAAGTCATTGTCACCACAGCCGACATCCCTGCCGCTAACTTCAAGCCTGCCGCAATCGGGATCGCTGCCTTGACTCACAACATCAAACCGCCATTATATACATAGGACAAAGAACCCGACCTTGTCTGGGTCCTCTTTCTCAACATGTCGACTACAACAACAACCACCACTTCTATTCATAGGCCAACTGCCTCCAAGACTTCTTCTCTCCGACAGTCCGCGCTCAAGAAGAACATGTCCATCACACAAACCTACTACCTCGCCCACAAGGCCCGAGCCAAGCTCTCGCGTGAGGCTGCTCAGCCCGATCATGACCTCCGACTGCTTGTCGGTCACGCCAACCTGCTCGATTCTCTGATGCTCGAGCTAGCCGACGCTGAGCGAGAACAAGAACGATGGTTTAACCAATCTGTACGAGGAGCAACCAATGCCCAGCAAGAACGAAGGGTGCAGTGGGCCGACAACATTGTCGAAGAAGAGGACGAGGATGACTACGACTCGAACTCTTCGGATTCCGACGACTACGATTCAGAGGATGACGATATTGAGATGGCCAATACTTCTCTTCCCGTCAAGCCCATGAGCCCACGAATCACACATGTCGAGCTCGACGGAGATATGGAGGAGGATGATCTTGAGGAGGACTATGCCCAGCTAGAGCTTGTTCGAACACCATCTCACTCCAACTCACCCCCCGAACTTGTCGACCACGACTCAGATTCATCTGACGATGACTCAACGCCCCCATCGCCACCTCAGTCCATCCTCACCTTCGATGAGAAGGATGTCAAGGAGCAGTCGCAACAAGAACAAGAATCCAATTCACTCTACGATGAAGAGTACTACCTGCCACCTCGAAACCCTGCGAGCCTTGTGTCGGCCATCTCGGTCTACTGAGCGGGAACTCATTCAATGATTAATTTGTGATTTTAGTGACTTGTTTCATGTACAAAGCGATGATGGCATTGCATGGCGTTTACTATACAAAGGGATACCCCACGGATTTGGATACAACAAAAAGCATTTTTTTGGATTTTCTTTTAGTTACAAAGCATATGACTTTACGGATCTCATTGTGTTATTACAAAAAAGAATTTCACCACTCTACGAAGGATAAAGAAGGACTGTACCAGACAGATGGGAATGGGATATATTATCATGATGGGCTCCGCTCCCATACGGTTGAGTGGCAGCCTTCGATAGGGTTCGCCCCGATCGTAGATAGCTAGAAGGGGCTTTCCATAGCCCCAAAAATATGTGAGAAAAAACATTGAAAACTATCATATCATTCTTGAACCTCCTTTGTAAAGTGTGAACTATGCTATGCTATGCCTCGGCCAGCAGCCGGCTATCATGAATGGTAACCGGCGTTGACGCCATACTCGCCGTTCGATATCCTTATCAGCGGTAACTGAGAGTATCGGGATCGGTCGCAAGCCCAAGTCCGATCGGGGTGTCTTTGGACCAACAGGCGGTGCCCGTGAGATCCGTCAAGGGCATACGGAATCTTGCCAGTGCCACACCGACTCCTCCAATACACGCCCCTTTAGCTCTATAGAATTTTCCCCTTCATCATGAAAGACCTTGACATCCCTCCCAACCATCAGGGTCTGTGATACCCAATCAAGATACATGAACTGTGCACATTGGGGCGTCTGTAACGGTCGGGTTTTGTCAGCGGAGACATTCAATTCTCCATTGTTACCATGTCAGCGAACCGGCATAGCCCGCCCGCCATTTCCATCCCTTGACTGAACAAGAATAAGAACTTACGAATACAGGCTAGGCGGAACTATCAAAGCATCCCTGAGGAGTCATTCAGTGCCCAATATTACAATGTTTTTATTTTATGGCCTTGACCCAGTAACGACCAATAAATGGGACCCAGGTTTTCCAATAACAGCCACAAAAGTATCAACCATAAAGTCTCTACAATCTTTTTATGCTTGGATCTTCCACTAACAGTAGTTTTCAATCATCCCCCACCAGCCATCGCCGAATCGAGCCACAAATGGGCCTAACTGGATCCAGCGTTCCACAGGTGGTGGTGGTTTTCTTCAGACTTTTTTCCAAATATTTTACGAAATGTCAACATAGACAACTCAATCGTGAACAAGGATAGAACCATGCATGAAGTTTGCGTCCGCGGGTCAACTCCGCTCTGGAGTCAAATTTTTTAAAACCTTGCATACGTACAGCCAGGTCAGGGCTCTATTTTTTACCTTAGATATACAGCGGTAGCTATAAAAAGTTCTTACCTATATTAATACTTTATAGAAATATAATAAATAAAAGAAAAAGTATAAGCTTTTTAGAATATTAATTTTTATAACAAAAACTCCTTACTTCTTATATATTCATCTTATCATTTTATATTTTATAATTTCTTTATTAAATTACTATTAATACTACTATTTATTACTTTAGTATTAGTTATTATTC
>VYWZ01001335.1:0-10217 GCA_008711595.1 Fusarium xyrophilum | reverse complement strand
CCCCCCCCCCGGGTCGTAAGCGCAACAAGATCGGCAGACCACAACTGAGAATGATTGGCTATACATGACTGAGCCTGAAGATGCAACTCGATTGACGATTGAGTGTTCTTTTTCGGGCGACAGTGTGACACTGCTAAAATTCGATGTGGGAAACGGTGAGTAGATCATAACTCGACGTTAGGTAATCGAGAAAACGGACAGAGTCGAATTCGGCTCCGATTGTCGCCGACGCCTGTGACTGAGTTTTGACGCGACGCTGAGAGAAGGTTCCCGCTGCCAAGAAGCTCTAGAGACGCAGGGTTGATTCCCTTCAGTGGCAACGTTGCCAGGTAAGCAAATAGTCGTCCCTCGAGTGTGTGCTCTCTCTGTGAGCGCCTGTCAAATGGGATGATGGGACTGGACGAGGCCGCTTTTCCAGGGGCAGGCGCACGCGATGCAGACGCCAGAGCCAATTAAGCTTCTTTGCAAGCCCGCCCGCTGAGCTGTATCAAGATGGCCAAGATGATTTGTCTGTAGTTAGTTATTGTTTGTTGGTTGTGGTATGATGTTGAGTATTGAGGTGCCTAGAGCTGTGCCATACAAGCAAGGCGTAAGGCAGATTAATTTGACTCAAGATCGACGAGTATCAGGCATAGAGATAAAGGAGCATGTTGCAGATCGCTGTGGAGTACTGAGAACCGTACTGAGCATCCTGTTCTGTGTCTGTGTTGTCCCTTTCGACACTGCACAGATTGTCATCCCCATCGGCCATGTGGAATAGCTTCACTTGTGAACCACATAAAATTTGCGAATATTGGGTATCGTCTTTCGGAAAATAACGTCTTCGTGCCTATCTGATATGTAGGTATCCATGGATGTCCTCATAGGGAAATCATTGAAACAGAACCAAACTTTCTGGTGGGTTGGTGATGCAACTCGATGGAGGCAGTGGAATTACAAGGGACGAGAGGCCGCGAGTCAAAGTGGATCTAGTGGAACTGGAAACAGCGAGCACCGCCACTGGATAGATGTCTCTGTGGCTAGCCAGTGAGATCCAAGATATAGGTAGAGGCCAATACAGAATGAGAATGCTTCAGGGGCCTACAATTGAAACCATAAGCGCGGATTACGACGCTCTGAGATAGATATTGCTGCGCACGCCTTGTCCTACGTATTGCGAAAAAGGATTGTGGGCAGCGTGGCTCAGTATGGGCTGTGCCACGATACTATTTCGTCGGGCGGCAGAGACCTCACCACTGCCTCGTCATCGCCCACCAAGACGAGGGGCACGTTCCCAGTAAAGTACCGATACTTGCTAGTCCAGGGCCCCGGGGTCGAGTGACTCGCAGAAAACTGCGGCGGTCTTTGAGGGTTCTGTGCTAGAATTTGCGCCATAGTTATTGCAATAGAGGAACATGTAAATGAAACAGTAGGTACTCAATATTTGATATTCCAACTGATCAGTCTATGATTGCACATTGAATTACCTACTAGAACTGATCACAAGCTTAGGTATTATTTTCATTCAGATTTAGAGTGCTCCGTAGTCTACGCGGATATTGAAACCCATGTCGAATTAGTGACTGCTCACTCCAAAGACTCAGTTGAACTGATTGCATCTTTACAGCGGCCGATCGTTTTTAACGCCAGTCGACGGCTTCCCCGCGCTTATCATATGCTGGGTTCAGTTAGAGGCTTCACATTGCCACAGCCAGCACAGATACAGATTGTCGCTCCTTGCCCGTTATTCTCATACAGATTCCCATAATTTTTTTTTTAAAAACCATTCTATCGCCTCTTGTAGTTCTTTTCTCCATCTGAGCTTATCAAAAAGTACCTGTCGCACAAGCAATTGCTGACGCTTGCTAATTCGCTGCTGACGAGGATCTAGGCCAGGCGCCACTTCGCTTTTCGGTGTTCCATAGGTCGACGTACGTACGCACGCAATTCAAAGTGTATCACTCACCGGGAAAAGACTACGTACACTTGCCCTGGCCTGCTGAGATTGGCCCTCTAGGTTCGCCTCTTGATGATGAAGCTGTTGCGCAGACTTGAGAATAGTTGATCCGTTCTCACTCAATTTGAGTCAAACGGTATTACATATTCGTGAGGCTCATTTAGTCGTTCACGGTAGCGACACGCATCAATATTCGTACAGTAGGCTTCAAAAGCCCTGATATTAAATGACAATCAGAGCCTGCAAGCACTGAATAAACCATTCAACCCATCACAGACCAATCATTTCAGCCATTTTGTAAGGCTCAGTGGGCGTTCTCTCAGTTCCCCAGTTCCCTGAGCGCTCACTTGAACAAGAGTACGAGGCCGCTGTACCGGTACATGCCCCTGCGCCCAGCGGCCCCCACCGCGAGCAACAGTCGGTTCCCTCATTGGCCTGGCGCTCACTGCTGACGCGTAAACTGCTATCGTAGGCTCTGGCCCAGAGTGGGCAAGAGTGAACGAGACGCACACCCTCCCGTCCCTTTCCCTTTATTCCCCTGGTCCACCCTCGATTCTCGTCGCCGCCTGCTCTTGCCTCTCCTCTTTTGTGCTGTCTGTCTCTCTCTCTCTTACCTGCCTGCAGTGGTCAGCCATTCGCGAGCCGTCAACTCCTCTCCTTTAACCCTCCACTCTCGGCGACGACGAACAAAAGAAGCGAGTCAACTTGTTTCTACGACGAATGAGTATTCGGCGATACTCACGACGATTGAGAAAAAAGAAAATAAACGATTCTGGCTACCTTGGTCATCAGCTGGTCAGAGCAAGCGACAACTCCCGCGGCAACAGTCAGTTGGTCATTCTCAGGACCAAAAGGATTCATCTGGACAACGCGTGATCCGTGGCAATCAGGCCTACCATCACGCACCTCTCGTTGCAGACGACGATAATTTACGATCAATATTACGACGATATATCTCACTTCGAGGTTTCTTGGACCTCGTAAATAACAACAATTGAGCCATCAACCACTTAGCCCGATCACGTATCTGGGCAACGACATATACTGAGACATCTATCCTCAACATCTTCATCCACGAACTATCCACTTACAAAACAACATATTAGCAATTATGGCGGGCCAACGTACGCCTGCGGGCGAGTATGGCGAGGAATGGGCCCGAGACCTTCGGGTCCAATTCGAAGGCTTGTTGCGTGACAAGCGTATGAATGATCTCCGTGCCTCATCTCGACAAGGCTCTCCGAGCTTGGGGGAGCAGTCTCCTGGTTTGCGAAGCTCTCCGTTCCCCAGCGACAGCCGACCCTCGACATCCCAAGGACCTGGTCTTCCCTCTTACTCCGCCCTGCGACATCTCCCCAAGATCCCTACACCTCCCGCCGCTGGTGATCGCGATTCTCAAAAATTCAGAAATCTCCTCATCAGCTTATCGTTAACACCAACCAAATATGAGAACCCCGGTCTGCTGGATGAGGCATTGCAAACCATCCCATTAGATCGTATCTATGGCGAGGCCGAGGAAGAGACTCAGGTCTTGCTGGCTCAGGCTGAGAGTATGGGTGATGGACGACGACCCGAATGGGGTTACCAAGACTGTGTCATCCGGGCATTACTAAGGTATGTCATTTTTCATCCGATCTCGTTTGGATGGATTGACTAACACAATTGATAGGTGGTTTAAGCGATCGTTCTTTAGCTGGGTCAACAACCCACCCTGCCCCGTCTGCTTATCTCCCACCATCGCCCGAGGCATGACTGCTCCTTCACCTGAAGAGAGTGCTTGCGGCGCCCTCCGTGTTGAATTGTATCAATGCTCTGCTCAACATTGCGGTGCTTTCGAGCGCTTCCCTCGTTACGGCGATGTCTGGCGGTTATTACAGACCCGACGAGGACGCGTTGGCGAATGGGCCAACTGCTTCAGCATGCTTTGCCGAGCTGTTGGAGGCCGCGTTCGCTGGGTCTGGAACGCTGAGGACCATGTCTGGACTGAGGTGTATTCAGACCACCAAAAGCGATGGGTTCATGTGGATGCCTGTGAGGAAGCATGGGATAACCCTCGCCTCTATGCTGAGGGTTGGGGCAAGAAGATGTCCTACTGTATTGCATTCTCCATTGATGGAGCTACGGATGTCACTCGACGATACGTGCGCAAGAATCAGCATGCTGCTGAGCGTAACCGATGTCCTGAAGAGGTTCTTCTCTATGTTATGCAAGAGATTAAGAACATGCGTCGATCCAACATGAACAAGGACGAGCGATTCCGATTGGAGAAGGAAGACAGCCGGGAAGACAACGAACTCCGAGGCTACGTCGTGGCCTCAATTGCACAGGCCGTAACTGACTTGGTTCCTGGTTCCCCTAGCGGATCAAACCACACTGGCGCAAGCGGAAGCGATACCAAGTTGCCTGCTGAGCAACCTGGTCGACAACCTGGTCGACAAACTGGCTCTACAGAATGGCTGACTGCCCAGCAGCAACAATCTGGTCGATATCAACAACCTCGTGATCCCAGCCATCGACGCCCATTGCCTTGAAAGCCACGCGCATATACATTGCGACACTTTCCTAGGCATCGCGTCAGAGCTGCGTGAACGTTGACAGTTGTTGATGACAACCATAACCATATCATATCCACCCGGGCCAAACACAATAATACTCGCGCCCGTGGTTTAGTACGATGAACAACCGATACCTCGATGACAGTACCACGGCCCTCAACCATACGACCTCCATGATACTATCACTTCGATGACCTTACGGCCACACACAAATATTCCCTTCATGTCTAATACTATAAACCTTTGACAGCCATAGCATAGACTCGGCGTTGAACCATTTCAAAGAGGCTGCCGTCTTTGCGGCACAGCCTGTACCTACTACATCAACCTGCCTTTCGATTTCTTTTGTTATTTTTCTATGTATAGGGGGCGCATTACGGCGGGGCATCTATGTTCCCTCAGGAGAGCAGGGGCGGGTTCAGTCCCTTGTTTCGGGGCGTTTGGCTATGTTTCTTTTTGGGCTAACATGAGCGCTATGAAGCCAGTCAAAAGAGAAGGATCGGTGGATGAAGAGGATAGGATAAATCAATGCCAAAGAGCAGTTCCTTTCTAAGTTGATGTCTTTGTTGAATTGTGAATTGTTGTTCAGTGCACAGTGACTGAAGTTGTATGCAGCAACTCCATGAAGAAATTACCAATCATCTCTCTGCGACTCAACCGACATGCTTGAACGAACTCGATCATTTTCTTGAAACACTGGATGATTCACGAGGATCTTTGAGATGACGTTGACATTGACGTTGACGTTGACAGGATCAAACACGACCATGGGGAAGGAGTGGCACGTGACCTTGCACCTGCCGCGACTGCCCAAAATGCTAAGGGAACCTGCCATACCCTGGAGGCAGTCGCGGCGAAATCACATTTTCCATCTTCCACAAATCTCTTCAAATTATCGCAAGAAAAACTAAAGCGTCCTCAGAATGGGGTCGTCCAGTGTGGAATCAACCAGAGTTTTGCGTTCTGCTGCTTGTGCGAATCTCCTCAAGACGCCGCCACAAGAGCCAGTCTCACCAGATCTGATTAACACGGTCAAAGCGGGTCAACCATCCCAGAAAGCTACGAGCGTTCAGCAAGATGCACTTTTGCCGCCAGCATCAATGAAGCGCAAAGCCCATGAGATCACAGAAGAAGATGTTTCCCATCAAGCTGAGAAGGAGAGAAAGGTGAAGAAACCAAAAGTCACAAATGGGGAAAAGCGACTCCGCAGGTTTAGACCCAAGCCACCTCAGTCTTTCCATGAGACCTACGACCGGGCTCTTTCTCAGCGCTTTTACGTTCTCAATCGCGTCAGAGGAGGAACTCAAGATCGTCCTGAGGAAGATGTTGAGATGACAGGATCGACCGGAAACGTCTACACTGTTCATGTTGGAGAACAGCCACGATGTACGTGCCCTCACCATGAGAAGGGTCACCAGTGCAAGCACATCCTCTACGTAAGTACCACACCTGAATCTACCATCGCGTCATTGACAAAATTTAGGTCATGAAGCAAGTTCTGAACGCGCCTTTTGACTCCGTCTACCAGCTCGCGCTTCTGAGCACTGAACTTCAAACCATCTTTGCCTCCGCGCCTCTCATTTCGGCACCCGGACAAGCAGAGTCCGACAAACGCAAGCCCATCGATGGCGATTGCCCCATCTGCTACTGTGAGCTTGACGAGAAGAACCAAGAGTCTATCGTTTGGTGCGCTGCCGCCTGTGGACAGAACATTCACGAGGAGTGTTTCAGAATGTGGGCGCAGACAAAGGCTGGCGGGAAAGTGACTTGCCCCATGTGTCGCAGTGTCTGGAAGGGCGACGAGAAGCTTGTTGCAAAGGTTCAGAAGGATAAAGGCGCCGTGGATGAGGGGTATGTCAATGTTGCGGACCAGCTTGGCATCAGTCGCGAGAGAGGTATATCCACTTACGTCTGTGTATTGTTCTGATACTAACTGTGGTTTAGATCAGTCGAGCTATTCGCGATGGTATGGAATTCACAACAGACGTCGAGACCCGAACTGGGAGGGTAACAGTTCTTGGCATGGAGGGTGGTGAAGGCCGTCGTTGCGCGGTACAGACGCGAAACGAGCAGTTCATTCGCTCTCGTATGCGGTAGGATCAATGTCGTGTTCATTTTGCCTTGGTCCAAAAGTCTGGTGGTAGGAGTTTTGCTCTTTATTTGTAAGGTGTTAGCGGTAGCACGGGTCGCCCAGATTTGTTGCAGTCACTGTAGTTGATGGCACTCTGGCGATAGAGGAGGATTTCTGTGGTGACAGAACCTCTCAATCATGTATGTATTTTATTGCAGATCGGGGTCACAATGTAGTCATGCTCTAGATAAGCAGCCGTAGATCAAGCGAATCTGGTCGAGGTATACATGTTCGAGGCGACAGAATGAAAGCGGATAATGTCCTGGTGAAAGTGTTAAGGATATGTTATTCCGGGATATGCCTTTACTGTCCAAGTTATATAAGCCTCCGCCGTGTAATCTTACCAAAGAGCAAAGTCCGCAACATGAGCTCCTCATATTGGTAGTCGAGGCACCGAAAGGTCACCGGCGTGGAGTTCGGCGGTTTCGGCGGGGGCTCCCCCGATATGTCCCCACAAACCGCCGAGGCACCGACCTACTAGCATGTTGATAGACTAATTAAAGACCTGACGTCCGCTGTCGATATCATGAAGCCAAACTGACTCATTCTTTCGCTTCTAGTTGATTGACATACACCAAACGTCACAATGTCAAAACTGCCATCTACCACTCGAACTCTTGTTGCACCAAAGAAGTGTCTCCCAGCAGAGTACACGGTCATAGAGCAGCCTATACCCAGAATCGCCAAAGCAAATCAGCTTCTTCTCCGTATGAAAGCTGTGGCAATCAATACTGGTGAAACGCGATTTGCATCTGGCCAGTTTGACTTGCTCTACAAGGCCTCGTGAGTCGACAACCACTCTTCATTCAGACTACAAACTCACATATATACGGAAACTTCCCGATCCCATTCAGAATCGAAGGCTCCGACGTAGTTGTAGAGGTCGGCTATGAAGTCACAGAGTTCAAAGTCGGAGATGCAGCGTACGGCATGGAGTTTGAGAAACCTCATCTCATTAGACCCCCTGCAGCTTCGGCCTCGACACATGCCCTGACAGAGCCACAGTTCCTCCACAAGAAACCGGATCATGTTTCTTTTGAAGAAGCCGCTGCTGTACCAGCTCTCGCAGTAACTGCGTACCAAGGCATCAAGCGAGGACTCCAGCTTCAGGGAAGAGATAGTCTCGCAGGACAGACGGTTTACATACCCGCTGCTCTCAGTGCATCTGGCAACACAGCCATACAGATTTCACGGAACTATTTTGGTGCTGAGAAGATCATTTCGACTGTCTCGACGCCAAAGATGGGCTTGGCTGAATGATATCTTCCCGGAATGGTCTCCCAACTGTACGACTACAAAACCCGAGACATGGTAAAGCTCATCGGCCGCGGCACCGTCGACTTTGCAATAAGCACCCAATTCTCCACCCTCAACGAAAGCATCTCCGTTCTCAAAACCGACGGCATCCTCATGAGCATCGCCAGCATCCCCAAAAGTGAAGTCATGGCAGAAATGCTCGGTCTCAAGTTCCCCGCATGGCTTTGGCTGGGTCCTTGATTTATTGCAGATCTGGTACACGTGGAAGCTGCGCGGTACAAAGATTCAGTATGAGTTCATATCGGGACATCCAGGGCTTCGAGGGGACGTGGAGGTTGTGGCGGATATGGTCGCCAAGGGGATGCATCGTCAAGGCGTGTTCACACGGCGGTGGACATGGATGATTCGGAGGAGGTGAGGAAGGACTGTGAGAAGACTTTCAAGAGTAAGGGGGGGATTCCTTAGGGGGGAGGATATCAAGCTCTATGGTCTGGGGAACAGTGTGGGAAGACTGAATAATTAATTATATGTGGTATTTCTTCTCTATCTTTAATTTCAATTCAATATTTGCACTGCTTAAGCCTCTGTATCAAAAGCTAAAGGCTTGATGGCCTTGTACAAGGCTGACGGCTAGGGAATTCAATATTGTGCCAGTACGGTTCTCGAAAAGTTCATTGTTGAGTCTTGAAATCTGTTACTTGGGAATCGTGGGATATAATTCTGAACAGATCTATATTTCATAGTGCAGGAAGCAGATATGGGGTTAAATACCCTCCTACACGATTTCAGTCGAGGATGTGAGCTCACGTAACTTCATTCATAGACTCCCATCCAGCGAAGGCCGATTTCCGTCTTTTAAGTCGACTGGCTCCAGTAACTACCCTTTCCTCTGAGGTGAAGTGCCCATGACCGCCGGGTAAGTAGATGGAAGATAGGATCAGACTCTACCTTCAAACATCTCTGGCCTGAATATGCTTGCACAGATTGTTAGAACCACCCCAGAAGTCTCTACCTAAGGTAGACTTAGCAATAAGCCCCAGGACGAGGATGGACCACAAGACAAGGGCGGTGGCATTCTCGATACGTTGCCTATTTCGTGCCCACCACGGGCTCTTCCACCACGGTCTTACCTCTTCAGGCATTGTGTCGAAGGGCATTTCCAGTGGCTCGGTGATGACATGCACTGGCTCTGGCATAGGCTCGCGAGACAGCATGACTGACTCGTAGGGTGGCGGAGACACATGTCCGGCAGAGACCTCTGATAAGCCTGGAGGAGTCTTTCGACTTGAAGATGATGACTGTTCTTCGTTCGACATGGCGATATGATGTATGAGTCGAGTTATTTGCCAAAAAGGGTCCGAGATGACAAAGGTGATGAAAGATGGGCAGAACAGAACAGATATGGTGGGGGAAAATGAGAGCCTACTTACACTAAAAATCCCAATGGGTTGGAACAACCTGTTCGTCTTAGGGCAGAATGATAAGGCTTGATCTTGAGCACGAGAGGTAAAAATTCGCTCAGTGCCTCATCGTGAAGTCGATTGTTGCGTGACAAAAATGCGCATAAGCTTTCAGGATAAACTAAGCGGGTCATTTAACCAATGAACATCAACTCTCTTATTCTAGCTGTAGTCTTTTGACCCCCATTACCAAAGCTTATAGTTCGTAGTAAGGCCGAACGTGTAAATCGATGATAGAGTCAAGGTAGTTTCGTTAGAACGAGCGAATGGCATCGATGATCTCTAAGATTGGTGAGAGTTTCAAGAACCAATCAGAAGTCCTGTGTCTTCCTGAAAAGGGAAGCTTCTTCCTCGGATACCTAACTTAGTTCGTGTCCGTTTTGGGTTCCTTAGAAACAGCGAGGGCAATGAGTATCTTGCCCGTATGTGTCGATTGGTGTTCTTTACCTTTGTGCCTGGCAGGAAGACCGTGACGGTATTCAGGGAGGTAAGTTCGACTTACGAAAGGAGCCTAGCCTCACGGGGTTGTGCTAATATCATTTTTCGTACAAAATCGCGGTGCCAAAAAGGCTCAAAAACACAAGGCTAGGACCTAAGGCAGCAGGGCATGTATTCTGTTCAACACAATTTCTTGTATCAGGCAAAAGACACACCACAGGCACTCCAACATGCGTCAAATCAAACATGCCACCACGATACCCTAGATCTACGATGTAGCATCACTGGACGACAATATAAGGTAAACTGGTAAAAGAATGTCTGACAAGTCTATTATAAACTAATGAGAATTCTAAATATATCTTAGCTTCTTAAATACTCAAGCCTTTAGGTAATTATTTACTTACTTTATATTTATTTTAGGGCTCGTGTAGCCGGCA
>VYWZ01001334.1:0-27053 GCA_008711595.1 Fusarium xyrophilum | reverse complement strand
ATGTCGCTTTATCCTTGGCGTTTTAAGGGTACCTCGACAAGGTATCCGTACCCTTCCTAGCCTTCCAGTCCATCCGATGCATCAATGAATCCTTGCACCACCCCAACTAATTCGAGCTAGCAGAAACGGGGAGAGAGCCACAGGCAGAACGACCTGATCCTGTGCTAGCTTGGCTGTGCCTGTTAGGGACCTTGCACAAGAGCAGAAGCATTGATTGAATCTCGGGCTGGGCTGGGACGGGAGTGACCTAAGGTACAGCAGGGAGGTACGTACCCACTCATCACCGCCCCGACTGGAACCTTGAATTTCATCTCTCTTTTGCATCTTCACTTACCTTTCCTCGGACAAACCGATTAAACAACATCGAATAATTCAGCCTCGCCCTTCAGAATAGATTGGCTTCATGGGAGCCTGCCGACTGCTGTCTTGAACTACTCTTCACATCGTCAGCTGCGACCCTTCAGCGACTCTGCGCCTTTTGCGGCGCTCTCTGGGACCATGGTCGCTAAGGAATTCCTCGACTCGGATAGAGTCAACTTTCTTGTCTGGAGGTTCGTCACTACTTCGCGTCCTCGACTCACAATCACCGCGCCTAGTCGCCTTCTCGCCATCACCTTTTCTCCCTACCGCTGGACCTTTTTGCTGACCATGAATTTCTGCGCGTCTACAGATTTCTTCTTGAAGGCAGTATGTATTACGTCTGCGCGCTCAAGGCGCCACAGTTAAACTAACTACACTCGCCCACAGATTATCGAGAGACTGCTGCCAAATTCCAAAAGGAGTGGCACGTCAAGCAACCTCACAGAGAATTCGCCTTTGCGCCTCACGTCAAGAGCCGTGCATTGGTTTCGGTGATCAATCGTGGCCTTGTTTACCACGCGCTTGAGCGTGAGCATTTACGAAAACTGGTAAGTAATCATTTTGGGGAATCACTGCAATCTATCGAGAGTCTCGGCGTTGCGCCTGCTCCCCCCACCCATTAAGGCGAGGTGGGCTGTATTCATGACAAGGCCATATTTCCAAAGAGGTCAGGCGCTGACAAAATTCACCACATGCAGCTGCCTCAGGATGTAGCAGCGGATGCAGCCGACTCGCTGCGGATGGGCATTTTTGGACCTCTGGACATGCACCCACAAGGAAGAATTAACGCAGATGAAGAGGAAGATGCGGAAGGAGAGGACATCATCGAAGAGGAGGTTTCAAGGAAACGTGCCCCTCAGCAATTATCGAATGTGTCGCCAGCAAAGCGACAACGGTTAAGCAACGTATTGGAGAATGGCACCGATGCATCAGCTACAGCAACGGTGCCAGCATCAGCATCAGCACCAACGGCAACAACAGCAGCAGGGACGGATCCCAACGTAGCAGCACCAGCACCAGTAACGACGCCTATGGAAATTGACAACCACCCTGATAACCATGCATATCCTTCACCTCTCGAGGGTGAGCAAGCGCCTGAGTCAATGGTGCGGACTGACGGCCCTGAACAGGGTACCCAGGTAGACAAGGTCGAGGAGCTGGCTTCAGGGACGACCTTCATCCGCTTGGTATATGATGGCCAGAACCAAATTCAGGGAGACCGAGGCGCTACACCATCACCTTCCTCACCCTCTGGGCAAGATAATGCTCCCATCCTTTTGCGATGCGAGTGGAACCCAAGAGATCCGTCCATCCTCGCGGCTGGTGGCACCGATGCGCTAGCCCGTGTTTGGACTGTCCCTCGCGCGGGCCCCATCGAGCCGGGACAAGATCACGTGTCACTACGAGGTCACTCCCTTATCGATCGTGATGGGCCCCGCGATACCATAACGACGGCCATGTCGTGGACCAGCGATGGCGCTGCAATTGCAGTAGCCACAGACTCGAGGAACCATGCCTCGATCAATGTGTGGTCCGCTGAAGGCGCACATTTGCAGTCGATGGAATTATCGGAGCCTCCAATCATCAAGATGTTATGGAATCCTAACAACACGGCTTTACTAGCCATTTCCCCGGACAAGGGTGGTTCTCTTATCACCGTTCACTACCCGCCGGCTGGAAACTCCTTATCATATGTCCTCCCGTACCACAATATTGATGCTACACCTTTTGATGCCGCCTGGACTGGAGACGCGGAATTTTTGCTGTGTGGTGGCGACCTGATGCTATGCCTCCAATGCACAGATACAACGATAGTGCAGGCCAGGAAATTTGAGACCAAGGAAGACGATATATTTTCCCAGGTTCTCTTTGACGGACGTTCGCGACTAGCCGCTACGTCCAGCGACAAGGGCACACTTGATGTGAGAATATACTCGAGAGTAATTTATCGAAAAGACATGCTGACTAGTATAGCTGTGGGATGAGAGTGGCCATCGAAGGTCCATCTCTGCTCACCAAGGCACCATTACTGCGATGCAATGGCAGCCTCTGCCCGAAAATCAACCTGGACCTGACGACGATCGCTTAATCGCGACTGGAGGAGACGACTGTGCGATCCTTATCTGGAATGCCCGAATGCCCGAAAGCAAGCCAAAGTGCTTCTTGACCATGGATTCGCCAATTATGAGGCTCGCTTTCACGCCAGATGGTGCATTCATCGCGGGCGCGACAGCAACTCAGATTTTGATTTGGAAAGTTGGAAGTTACGCTGTGCCACGAGCAAGCTGGAGTCGACCGGTGCATCCGGGGTGGCTCAGCCCCAAGGCCAGTGCCGAGACGGACGAAGAAGACGAGCACTGCTTGTGCTGGGATGCTGAAGGCCATAAATTGGCCTATGGCTCCAATAGTAGGGTGAGTCACAGGACATTGCCATGTGTCTAATTGCACTTTGCTAACACTTAAAAAGCTTGCCATCATCAACTTTCGAAGATGACGACTACACCAAAAATGATTACGTCTGCGACATTAATAGGATCTAGATGTGGGAGAAGACAGTGCGGAAGCCCTCATGCAAAGCCGCTACAAGAAAAGACGGCCTTCAGGCACGTCTTAGGAAGACAGTCTAATCAGGCTGTAGTGCGAATGGGCATGGTCGGAAGCCCTTAATGTCTATTCTCGCTTGGACACAGTTGGCGGAACCATTTGTACGAAACTGCGAACTCGCGAAAGCTCTCTCTTGTATAAGACGACGACGAAATACGGCTGGCTGGCCACGAGGGTGAAGATTGAACTCTCTGATTAGCACATACACAACACTATCTGGGCACCTCTCTACGTACGAACTCTTTGTTGAATGAAGGAACATGGATAGAGGTTATAGGAGTACAAACGACATTGCTTTCATCGCATTACCTTGGTTTTGTTTGTCTTCTTTGTTTATTTTTTGAACCAGGGGTTTTGAGGGTGGGCCGGGTCACCACGGGAGGTGAAGGCATACGAAAGGCAGGCAAAGTACTGGGGATGCGGTCTGATATGACATTTGGGTTCTTGGGGAGCATCATACCCAGTCTCCACGGTGTTATTGTTTATGGGGGGCTTCTGCATCATTTGTACGATCATATACTATCTGGGGTGATGAAACGGCGCAGAAAAACACAAGAGGCTTGTTTCTACGTATGAGGAGTTGAGGTTGGTTCTAGCCAGACCGAAGATGTCAGTCAAGCAATGGTTTCAAAGAGAATAATGAACGTTGTGACGTATCGCCGCCAATTACAAAGAGTGAAAAGGGGGCTCGAATGGGAGGGAAGAGGAGTAGCAACATATATATATCAGGCCAGCAGCAAGGTGACCTACATGACTTGTAGTTTGTTGACTTGGTACCGAGATGGGGGAAAAGGGAATGGTGTAAAGATAGACAGACGGAGGGGATGCACTCGAGACTTGATAGTGATAGGGTATATATACGAGGGGCCATAGCGTCGGGAAACATTCAGGTATCTTCTGAACCATGAGGGCCTGATCAGGGCCAATCGGATCTGAAGAATGAGAGTTCTCAGCTGTACAGTACAGGAGAGTTGTTGATGAGGCTCAGCACGACAGGGAGTCTCACCTGCGATGTACTTTACTGTAGTCGTTTATCAGGTAACCGAGTATCTCACGGCCCCCTCTCCGCGTCTCTTCTAGCGTAGCCATTTGTGACAGAAGGTCGTGATTAGAGGCTGAATTGCAGACTGAGACACCCACCACGCACTAAAAAGTATATAATGCAGTATCATGGATGTGTGTGAGAGAGAGAGAGAGAGAAAACAGGCTGTTGTGTGTGTTGTGTTTTTTGGGGGGCGTTTGACTTTGGCCTTTGGCAATTTTTGTGTTTATCTGATGACTGTGAAGGATCATGGAAATGTTATAGAACAAATAGACATACGTGTACATGTCTTGATGATTCTCTATCGTGTGAGATGGTGTCTTTCTCACATCTTAGACCGCGGCATCACCGAGTCACGTGCTTTTCTATCGTCGATAGATGGTCTAGCCCGCCCCAAAAAAAATACTCCGTCCCCACAAAGGTCTGGTTCGTTCGCCCGGTTTTCCATTTCCCTTCGAGGCCATGTGCATTTGTATGTTCCGTGCATTATTTAGCTCTGTACTCTGTATTTGTATGCATTTCTCTCTTGTTTCCTCTCTGCGTGTCTCCTGTCCGTCTACTACCACCAACCAACCTCTACCAAAAGATCATCCACAACAACACAATGTCTTCATCAACGCAACACCATCAATCAAATCACTCATCAGGGTGGACGGAACAGATGCGTGATAGACAAGCCCGCGGCAAGAACCCATACAGCGAAGAAAGCGATGTGAGCGATGGCGAACCAAGTCGTCTTGGACCGCAGTATCGTGCTTCGGCCGCACGACCTTGCACCGCCGACGCTGATTCCTGCAGCCCCATGTTTGAAACACACAGAGAGAGAGAACGGAGAGGAGAGGCTTTGTATATTCTGGATAACCATGCGGCCCTCATGGCACATGCGCAGGCGACCGGCGACGTATGTGTCATCGCCCTTTTGATAGGAGAAGAAATGCTAGTCGTGCTAAAGCATCGTGTACAGAGCATCGCCGGTCAACGGCTTCGATTCATGCGCCAACTATGTGGCTTCGAGGACAGGCACGACGACAATGGCACGGCGAGGAGTAAGCGGAATCGCCGAGTCAGTGCCAAAATCTCTCGATAGTACAGAGTTCTCGTCCTAGGAAGAGAGAAGACCGCCCCTTGGTGAAACAGGGATCTTTTTAGCAAAGCCATCACATGCCCTCTAGGACGAATCATGACTTTCAAATAATGGAATTAAACAAACCCGTATTTGCTTATCTATGCTGCTGTAGTGAATGCTCACTGTTAGTAACCACATTGTGGTTCAAAACTCTGGTCAAAGTACATGAAATCGAATAAATTGTGGCATTTCGCCTCTTCCAATTGTCGTTATAGTCTCGTGCTAATAATCAACTTGACATAGACGTGTATGCGTGTATCGCTGTGTATGTGAATGTGTCTGCTCCCTATGCATTTAAAATGTCCACCAACCGTCCCATGAGTACTTCTCCGAATCCGCCGTCATTGTATGTCCTGGTTCGCTTATCAACAAGTTGAAAACAAAACGTCAAGACGCATGCGCGGAAGTGCAAATGCATTCCGTACAATAAAAAGGACTACACGGAAGGGATGCAATGTTCAAACCAATTGTGCCCAGAAAGAAAACGCCAAATGCTGTACCGGACATGGTAGGTCCGCCCCTTTGTATCGAACACAGAAGAAAGAAAAAGAAGGAAGAAAAAGTCTAAGCATATCTCATACTGCGCGTCCTCTGTTGCTGCCAGCCATTGTTGTTATCAATTGGGGCGTACATGTAGGGGCCTCGTTGGTTTGGAGCATGGCCCCGAGGATATCCTGGCCACGCACCCATGGCTGGTTGTTTGGCTGCCCTGCGGCGAGCTATGCGTCGCTTGATACAGCTAAAGCAGCAGCAAGAGATGGACAGGAGGAGGAGCGCAGCAAGAATGCAACCCACCGGAATGGCAATATTCTTGTTGTTCTTGAACCAGTCCTCAATCTCCTTCCACGTCGAAGCGCCCTCGCAGTTACCATTCTGACATCGACCGCCGCCGCCACAAGGTGTACCATCGAGGAAGTCTTGGTTTCGCTGCGTACAGAAGCCATCGCCCGACGCCTGGCAAGACAAGAGACAGCTGTTGGTACAAGCCATCACGTTGGAGGATGTCGTATTTTGATAGTTTGCTCGGCACTGCTCATCTCGCGATGTGCACTGACCAGATGCGCACTGGAGGCTATCACCACAGTCTGTGCCATCGTCGCTGTGTCTGTCCTTGGGGCACGTCGCGCTGCTTCCTGTGCACTTCTCCTCAGGATCACAAGGACCTGTGCTCGGTCGACAAACAGTACCCGAAGACGCGAACTTGCATTTATCCGTGCAGCACTCTTCGTTCGAGTTATCGCACTCAGCCTGACCCTTGAATTTGCATGTCTTTGCGTCACAGCAAGGGTTATCGCCACAGCTGCCCTCCCCGCCGCAGTCGCAATCTTCGCCTTCTTCGACAATTCCATTACCACACTGCTGGCCCGAGATGGTCTTGATGTTTCTATTATCAGTGAGGCATTCCGTATTGACATTGCGTTTGAAACCTGAGCAGATGTTTCCAATGGTGCAAGGAGAGAATTCACTGATTCCTTCCTTGGAAGATGGGTTCATAATGTAGTCACCCTGAGCATCACACGAAGTCTTGCTCAAGGGGCAGCACGACTGCGCATCGGACGAGACTGGGCAAGTCTGAGAAGTGCAATCATGGACGGCACCAAAAGTATGTCCTGTCTCGTGAGCAAATACCTGCCATTCTGCCGAAGTCTTGACGACCACGTTGGCACCAGCAACCGTCTCGTTACGACCTCCAGTGTTGGAGTTGGCTGAGGCTCCAGGGCGGCAAAGCTGACCCAGCCATGCGAGGCCAACAGCAGAGTCGGTGTTGCAAGTGCTCAGAAGAGTCCAGTAGGCGTTGCTGTCTTCGTTCTGACCGCGCCAGGCCGAGAACAAGTTAAGGCGATCGGACAAATCGACACTGTTGGAACACTTCTGATTCCAGGCAGCTGTATCCGATGGACTTTCAGGGCATGACCCGTCACTGATGGTGAGGTTCTGGATACCGAGCGTAATGTTGAAGCTCTTTTCGTAAACTTCGGAGGCATCGTTGACCATTCTGATGACATTTTTCCTCAAGGCTTCAGTAGAGTTAAACGTGGAGGTGTATCCACAGTCAGCTGCGATTCCTAGGAGGGCGACCCTTCTGCTGGTCGGACAGCCGCTCACAGAGCCAATTGTAGACTCAAGGTCGACACTCGAACCGTCATTACCTGTGCCTGTGTCGATGGATTGGCGACCGAAAAGAGATTTGGTGTTTGCCGCGCCAAAAGCGTCAAAGTCTCGGAGCTCATGAAACTTGCTGTTGAAACCCAGTTTGTCAGAGTCACAGAGTGCAGCCGAAGCTCCGCGCCTCTTGAGCTCAGTAGGACTAAAAGACATGATATCCGAGTCCCGCCAGACAACCATAACATCGTCCCGAGCCTCTGATGCTGACAGAATAGGGTCGTCTTCGTGTCGAACTTGCTGGTAGTTCGTGCCGGTATGGATATGGTGATGGTTGCCGTCGATACGCAGAGTGCCCTCAAAAACAGGTTCCTCTCCATCACGATGCATTGTTATCCTTGCCCAGCCAGCATTTGTCCAACCTTCCCGTCCGACTCGCTGGATAAACACATTTCCCTTGAACACTTTTTCGTCCTCCCGGTTTACTGTCTCGACAGATCGCACGGCACCGTCTGCGCCAATGTGAGTAATAGCGAAGTTCTCGTGTAGAATGTCGTGGTTCGGTTCGAGCTTGAGGCGGATCTTTTGTTGCCCATTGTGCAGTGAGAATAGGAGATCAAAGTGCGAGTCGGCGCGGATACGGTGTGATGGTGTGCTGATTACGGGCTCATCGATGAAAGAAATATAGTTAACGGCGTTGCGCTTTACTGAGCTCGCTATTTCGAGGATATCAGAAGACCGCCCCAAACTACAAGGTAGATTTCAAGTGCTGAGCATACCTAGCGAGGTTTCAAAGAACAAAGCCACACCCGCGATAGCGGTCGCAATCGACCGCAATGACACCATGGTGTTGATCGGACCTCGAACGGTCCTGGGAGAGAAACGGCGGCGCGCCGATCGAGAGAGATATCAGTGCAAAGCCATACGGTAACACAGAAGAAACCGTCTAGTGAAGGGGAACGGAGGTTGTGAGATGAGATGTAATCAAGGTGAGACGAAGATCGTCAGACGGAGCGGCCGAAAATAGAGTCGGAAGGATGACGGAACTTATTGGGAACGTCAAAGGGGAATGTGGAGAAAGAAGTCAGGGTGCAAGTATTGGATCTCGAGGTATCCGTAGAACAAAGAGGATAGAGTACACAAGGAGGAGCAGAGGAGAAGAAAGGATTTCGAAACGATTAGTCGCGAAGCATGATCAACACTGAGATCCGAATAATACAATACGGGATTCATATTTCAGCTCACTCCAGTCCTATTTTAGGGAGTTGGGAAGGCAAAACAGAGTGTGGCGGAGGGTGCTTTTAGAGCCGGCCTGCTGGCTGCTGGCTGCTGGCTGCTGGCTGCTGGCTGTTCCAACGCCGTTGGCTTTTACCTCACGCCAAGGGTTCCAAGGTTCCCGAGGGCTGGGGTGTGTGTGGGTGCTGGAGGGACAACCAAGTCTCTTGGCCAGCGAATCATGAGCCAGAGGCCGCGCGGTTCTTCCACTTCATAGCCTCCCAAACAGCAAGCGTCACACTTGTCAGCCATTACGGAGTACTACTCTGTAGACTAACTTCCATTTAGGAACTGTCAACTTTTGCCGTGAATCTCATCTCAGAGTTGGTTGTGATGAACTCAATGGCAACGGGTGTTGACATGTCCATCCTTGAGGCTTGGCAACAGAATTCGATAAACCTTGTATCCAGAATACATACAGATCAACTCCGACTAATAATGATACCTGCAGTCCTGAGTCCATCTGATCACAGGCGGGGGCGGCCTCCCAAAGCCTCACCGGGGCATCCGACCGAGGTCAATATGTTTCGCCCTCGTATCTTTTCATCCAACCATTTACAATCCTGGACTAGTTACTCTGTACCTTAGACTAGACTAATCCTCCCCGCTGCTACTCCGTACGGAGTAGTCATTTACATCTTCGAGTTTCTTGGCATTGACGAGTTGTCGATATTCCTTGTCGGGCATAAGAGGCGCTGATGACATACTTTATTACCCAGATAAACGACAGTTAGACTCTGCTGCCACGTTGTTGCTACTCTACCGGGCTGTCCCAAGATTTCTTCTTGTCAAACGCACGCCGTGGCTGAAAAGGCTTGTCTTACAACCATGTCACGATATTACGATATCGTCAGAAACTGAATTTACATCATTTACCTTATTATCAGGTAGGGAGTACTCTGTATACGAGCCAAATAATCAAGTCGGCCCCTGCAACTCATGTTTAATTTAAACACACCAACAGCCCCCAAAAACGATGACGACTTTATCACTCTTGGCACTCCAGCGGGGCCATCCATTGGCGCCTTTTTCTCGTGGACCTGGTTGATTGATATCTCTGCAACTGTGAAAACCGTTCAAGTCCTTTCTCGTTCTAGACCTCCCATAGTTCCACGCGGCGGTCCAGAAATACTGATGCTTAAATATTGGAATGTCGCTATAAAATCATCGTGACTGTTTGCTCTTTTGCTTCATCCCACTTGATATCCCACTCCGGACATGTGTCCACGCGTCCTTTGGATGCTGGTGCAATAGCCTCTTTTTCTTTATTCAAATCTCCTACAAGTCAATCTCGATAGAAGGAAACATCCAGCCATTCAGAGACAGATTCGTGCAGAACCTTGTTTTGACATCAATCACTTGTTGTCGTTGCAGTTAGCTTCTCTTGTCACCACTACCCTGCATCACCAACCAACATCATTGATGTCTTAACCAACGTTTCATTATTGGACTTTCTTTTTGCCTTGCTAGCTTAAAAAAATATGAGAGAAAAATCAGACCAGAATGCTCATAAATCAACCTCGTAAAAATTGGTTCCCAAGCCATCAAGATCCTCTTCCAGGTCGTGGCTGAATCCCAACATCAACCCCAAACACCGAGCGGGAATCTGATTACAGGCCGCTTCCGTTGTCGGCGGACTATTCCTTTCCCGCTTACCTTGTATCCATGCTATATCTAGTGGAGTTATAAAATGCATCATGTCTTTATAACCCTTCCCGTCACTGACCTCACTTGCGCTTGGCATCGTGAACAGCCTTGATAATCTTCTCGACAACAGAAGGATCAGAAAGCTGCGTGTCATGTTAGTTACAAATTCCACTTCAGGCACTGCAAGATGACTTACAGTAGTAATGTCCCCGAGCTGGTCTTCCTCACCAGCAACAATCTTCCTCAATACTCGTCGCATAATCTTGCCACTTCGTGTCTTGGGCATGTCAGGTACGACGTACACCGCCTTGGGAGCAGCGAACGGACCAATACTCTTGCGCACTTGGACAATAAGCTCCTTGCGCAGGGCATCACTTAATTCAACACCCTCCTTGAGATCAACAAAGGCATTCACAGCTTGGCCAGTAAGCTCATCAGCAATACCGACGACAGCTGCGTCAGCAACAGAGTGGTGCTCCAACAGAGCAGCCTCGATCTCAGCAGTGGACAATCGGTGGCCGCTGACATTGACGACGTCGTCAACGCGACCCCGAATCCAGTAGAAGCCCTCGTGGTCTCTAGCAGCTCCGTCTCCAGTGAAGTAATAACCCTTGTAGACATCAAGATAAGTCTCTCTGTACCGGTTATGAGCTCCCCAGACGGTGCGAGCCATGCTAGGCCAGGACTGCTTAAAGGTCAACACACCCTCAACATCGTTGCCATGAATTTCTTCGCCGGAAACAGGATCGATGAGAGCGGGCTCAACCCCGAAGAAGGGCAAAGAACAACTGCCCGGCTTGGTTGGTGTGATTCCAGCCAAGGGCGTGAGAACATGAGAACCAGACTCGGTTTGCCAGTAAGTCTATGATCAATGTTAGCAGCGACCAACAACCTAATACCCATGAAAAACTTACATCAACAATGTGGCACTCCTCTTTTCCAATAACTTCGAAATACCACTTCCAGATCTCGGCGGCGATAGGTTCGCCGACCGAGCCCAGTACGCGAAGGTGAGCGAACTTGCCACGAACATGCTCGTCACCAGCACGCTTCAGCAATCGCAAAGCGGTGGGAGCAACGTAAAACTGAGTAACGTTGTGTCTCTCGATGATGTCCCAGTATCGCGAAAAGTTGGGGTAGGCAGGTGTACCCTCAAATACAACTGTGGATACACCGAGCATAAGAGGAGCATAAATGACATAGGTGTGACCGGTAATCCAGCCGACGTCACCACCACAGAAGTATCTATCGCCCTCGTGGATGTCAAAGACATACTTGCCGGTCATTGCAGCGCCGAGGAGGTACCCGGCGGTTGTATGCAGGACACCTTTAGGCTTGCCAGTGGAGCCGGAGGTATAGAGGAGGAATAGAGGGTCCTCGGAAGCGACAGGCTCGGGAGGGAAGTAGTTGGGCCACTTCTCAATCTCCTCATGCCACCAGAAGTCACGGCCACTGGTCCAGGGAATTTCTGAGCCAGTGCGCTTGTAGACAAGGACGTTCTCGACAGCAGGGCACTGCTTGAGAGCGTCATCAACAATCTTCTTCGTGCCAATCAACTTGCCACCTCGCTTGCCTTCATCAGTTGTGATGACAACCTTGCAGCCGGCGTCGACAACGCGGTCACGGAGAGAGTCGGAGGAGAAACCAGCAAAGATAACGGAGTGTACGGCACCAATACGGACACAGGCCATGAGAGCGATGATGGCCTCGGGAATCATGGGAAGGTAGATAGCAACGGTGTCGCCCTTGCGTACACCCATGTGCTTGAGAACCCAGGCGGTACGAGAAACCTCTCGGAGGAGCTCTCCGTAAGTGACATTGCGCCCCTCGGTGGGCTCATCGGCCTCATAAATGATGGCAACACGATCAGGGTCCTTGAAAGCATGACGGTCGACACAGTTGTATGAGGCATTCAGGCGGCCCTCGTTGAAGTAGGAGACATCGGCATTGAGTAGAGAACCACTTCGGGTGGTCTGGAAGTCGCGGTCCCAAGAGATGAGCTCGCGTGCGCGCTCAGCCCAGAACTTCTCGGGTTGAGTGATCGATTCCTTGTAAAGTCGCTTGTATTCTTCGAGGTCTATGAGAGTGGGTCAGCTCATGTTGAGGCTCCGGTGCGGAAGCCGGGATCACTTACTGGCAAGGTGGGGCCGGTGGGGATGCTCTGCCGGGTTGCAAGGTCAGTATGAGCCAGGGAGACGGAGCACGATGGAGTCAAGAATAAGCACAGAACCACACAGCGGGGTCTAGCGGGAGACACTACGGCGAGTAATTTCGCCTCAACAGAAAACAGAGGGGCGCAATTGACTTACTAGCAAACATGCGCTGAGGAGGGTCTAAGCTGAAAGTTAGCGATGACAGACCAGGTTGGTTGCGCAAACTTACGATAGGTATCGACGAGATGAGCTTCAGCGACTACGGGAACCTTTGTCTCTTGAGCGGGTGTGGGAGTCTCCTCAGCTCTCAATGAGACAGTTTCGGTGGCTGCCGGAGCGGAAACGAGAGAAGCGATGGCGGCAGGGATAGCACTCTTGGGGAGAGACTCGGGAGCCGAAGTCCTGAGCTCCTGGGGCACTTGGGGTTGCTCGACGGCGGTTGCCATTGTGTCTTTTGCTGAGGTTTTTTTTGAGAATTATTTTTTTTTTTCGTTGAGCGTTGCGCCTGTAGGTGCGACGTTGATGGCGGGGTAGCGTGACCGTGGAGCTTGTCAGAACTGCTTGTACTTGCAGGACTTATAACTTTCGGTGTTGCTGTTCTATGGTGATACAGAGATCGCGCAGTCGAGTTGTAGGTATTTGAAATGGAGGAGTAGGACAAGAGGCTGGAGAAGGCAATGAAGAGTAAAGCAGAGAGGAAGTGTTTAGTTGGATTTAGAGTAGGGGGAGGAGCTGGAGAAATAGTTGAGACGGATCCAGAGGCTTGATGAGGCCCGGCTTGCGGGGGGTGCTTTCTTTATGGCAAATGGGTCCATCATCATTGGAAGGCCCGGCCGGCCGTTGCGACTTGTCACTGGTACCTGCACCAACTGGGATCAGTCTCAGTGGGTATCGGCACCAAACCCGAGCAGCGGCCGGCGAACCGGGGGGTCCTTGCCGTGATCCTTTCCCCCGAGCCACCTCAAGTCCCGAATAGCCAGTAGGTAGTGAGTTAGCGACTCACATCCGCTAGTAATTTTGTAAGAGTATATCAGCATTGATGAAAGTCTGATAGTCGTTATAGATTGTCCCAGGATTCACACTTAAATTCTCAGCATTCAGAGTGGCCAAAATACTAAGCACGGCATCTGCCCGTCAGCAATGTGAGCCTTGGAAATAAGATGCGACTTGACGTCGGCATTACACAAATGCCAATGTGATATACATACAAGGGCTTGTGATGCGGCCGCTACATACGGGAACCCTTTTGCCACGCCATGTATTTTATTATCCTCCCGGCCATTCATCCATATCAGACCGCATCGGTTCTATCCCGAAGCCCTACGCCCGAAAAAGAATGCATTGTTGGTTTCCATATTCCTTATAACACGATGGCCTGAATGCTACCATCTGTCTACTTCATTACCGCGTTTTCTGGCCTGTGCTGGATTTCTGGTCGTTCTCTGTTAAAAACAAACTGTAGAGAAAGTTCACTTCGACTTGGTTGAATGATATATGCCGTACTTATGTAGCACTGTTCCCGATATTTAAGAACGGCCTTATGTATATTCTTCAAGCTTTTACAGGAAGTTACCTAGGTCAATAACCTTAATCATTGACATATCGCGCTCTGCTGTTAGCTATAAGTTAAGTCAAGAGAGTTATGCCTAAGATAATAGGTAATGAGATACCAGAGTTCTACTAGAATTGATACCTTGACAGCTCTCAGCATTGGAGGCTCATGCTGCATGGTAACATCTAATGGCTTCGAATTTGATATCATCGACGATGCATCGGTATATCCACTTATCAAGTATTGGTAGTTCGCTTGCCGAACCATCTGCGGCAGCCGGACAGACCAATGCTTCAGGGCCAACAGAAGATTGTTTCTTGAACAGAACCGGTGATGTCAGCCAGCAGACAGACAGTCAAAGCATGCACAATTAGGTACCATCAGCACCGGAGTAACATCCTGGCTACTATGATTGAGATATTACGTGACAATACTCGTGATTGAAAAGCCTTGGGAAGAGATGCATCTACCTCAGGGAGCAAGAAAACTTCAGACCCCAAGTTTAGGCGTCAAAAACAATCAGTCTAAAGGTTAGTTAAGCCGCACCTAAGTTTCCCTAGGTCTTTTTGTTATGCAGGATAAGGTCCTACTTTACTTTTGACTCTCCTTGATCCAATATGACGGAGCCGCTATGGGGCCGCACACAGAGGAGTACTGATAGCCAAAACGTGTTATGTGATTGCTCGTAGTCAGGGAGGAGGTGGAGCTTTGGGAGCCCGGCAATATAGTGGAACCCGGTTAAGGCGTTGGTTGCATTTCGCCAATGCAGGACAGCACTGACCCTGTCTGTCGACAGCGAGCCGAGATCGCTCTCACGATCAATGCCCTGCTCGATACTCTGGCTCTCAACTGGCGACACCTCCAGCAGCAATGCCTGAAACAGGATATACGGCGCGTTTTGCTTATCTACTGGCTGTGCTCTTATTAGGCAATCGGCTTCGATTTGACCTCACATCGCTGGACCGTGGCAGCTGCAAATGCCCCCTCACACGCCCCCCCCGCATTCGGGGTCGAGATTTGTACAACGCGATTGGCCTATCCTATCTCAGCCTCCGACTTCGCCCCTTCATGGCTAAACATTCAGGGTCTACTCTGTAATTCCCCATGAGTTCTTCACTCTCAACAAAGTTGAGAATGTTAGAACATTTCCGTTGTCCCTCTGCGGGTCTTTGTAGATAATGCGGCATGTACTCTCTACTTTCATCTTTTGGAGAAAGTATTTACATATCTCTGATGCAGTATTTTTGCTACGGTATTGGAGATTATGTACCAAAAAGTGACCCCAGCATATATACCACAAATTTGGAGACGAGGACGTTGTTCTACGTGCTGCTGCATTTATTAAGCTGTGTACAGCAGGTGTCCCAAAGATCACTCAGGTAATTTCATAGATTCCATAGCGAAAAATAAAGGCCAAATCGATTCTCCGTGTTGCCGCTAGCTTCCTGCGAGATCGCCCATCATGATCACCGTCCCCAATTGGCATCTCCATGTCAATCTTTCGAAGTCAATCCCTGTCCCCATGTTGATCTGTGCCCCAACGGTCGGTCCAACATGCATCTCATAGCCGAAGCCACGGAACCCAAGATTGTGGCTTCACCTGTCATTCCAGCCACGCTATAGATGTAGAAATGTTGCCGGCTGTCCGTACCTTCGGGACTCGACCGAGATAGTGTCATAAAGTGATGCAATCAGCGAATGGAACTTGTCCGTTTGCCATGATCGCCTCTGCTTTTCGCATTATCCTGAACCTGCACTCGCTGGAAAGAGATCTGGCTCCTCTCATCCAGCCGGTCTTCCTCATGAGTTCCCGCGGTTATTCTCAGTGGTGAATGCGCCATCACACAGTAAGCCTTTTTTGTTCACTAAAGTTGCTGAGTACGATACCGATTACTCCCATATTCGCGATAAATTAGCGGACTTGGGTTTTACGAATCTCTTTTCATCCTGGCCGCTAGAGAAGCTGAAATAAGAGATCTAATAATTTACCAAACAGGTATCTCTCTACAAGACTAACAATTAGCCTGGTAAGTTCATCAATATCGGTGATGCTCTCCAACATATAGAAAATACCATAGCGTATGATACTCCTTCCATTTCTCCATGCGTTCTAGCCAGGCACACGGTATCTATAAACAAGGTTCCGTTTCCCCATCCTCATCCCCCACTTCAACATGATTCTCCATGTCGGGTCTGGGGCTCTGCGGGCATGTTTCTATGGTAAGGTATCTAGGTTTGATGCCTAACGAGACCCGTTTGCACTCTTAAAGTTAAGATCTCTTGTTCAATTGCTTCACAATATGACCATGACTTCACTCTGCCAGCTTACACTATGCAGCACATTACAAGAGTTGTGGCTTATAGTTGAGATAGAGTGAAGCATCGATACGCACGTACCGTCGAGTTTCGTAGATTTTGCTGCATCAGCCTTCCTAAAACGCCGCATATTTTCTAATATAATTACATATCCATACTCATCAAATACATCTCGACAATTCTCATGAATTTCGCCACGAAAGCCTCCAGATGGAATATAACTTTGGTTCCGGTCTTGATGCGATGCTCATAGAAAGCCGCCCACTGGATAACCTCGCCTTTCAACCCATCGTCAATGAGGGCAATCAGCTTGAACGCCAAGGTCTTGAGGATAGTAGTGGGGGGAATGCAGTGTGTCAAGAGGTCGTAAAGCTTTGACCGCACCTGCAGGATCCTGGCTGGCGAGTGTTCTTCCAGGATTTCCTTTGCGATCTGACTGATAAGGGCCTCCCAGTCTGCCGGTGGGATGAGTGTGCTATCCGTGACTTTCTCACTATCGACTAGGTTAGCTTTTACTTCACGCCACAGCCATCAATTTCATTAAAGGAAAACGTACTTTTGTGCATGAACGGCTTCATACATCAAGAGAGCTCGTCGAAGGTTTCGTCCGCTCTCCTCCGCTATTCGTTTGTGAAGACCATCCACAACGGGCCAACCCTCTTTCTTCGCCGATACGGCTAGCACATCACATATTTCCTCGTGCGTTGGGGCCGGTACTCTGACCAGTAGAGTTCTTGAGCGAATCGGAGCAATAATATTGGCAGTCGAATTCGCCAAGAGTATTAGTCGTAGGTTGGGCGAGTACTTTTCCATCGTTCGTCGCAGAGCTGCTTGTGCATCTCTCGTCAGGTGGTCCGCTTCGTTGATGACCACGACTTTGAACTTTTGCTTCGCTGATTGATCCACTTGTTGCGTCTGTGCAACCTCTTTAAGAAGGTCCTGAACAACAACTCTGTCATAGTTTCCAACGTCGGACGGTGTGATTTCGAGGTGGTAGACGGAGGCGACAATGTTGAACTCGAGCTTTCGATTGCTAGTCGTCTGGAACACTCGAGCATCGATTTTGATCTTCTCCACACCTGGCCCATAGAGCTCCTTCAGCGTAGCAACGATTCGGGTTTTCTTTCCAGCACCTGAAGGCCCGTACACAAGTAGGTGAGGAAAATCACCGCTCTGGGCCTGGAAGGGATACTAGTCAACAATGCTACTCATCCAAGCCAGGTTTATTGACTTACAAGAGAACGAAGGCGATCTGACAGCTCATTGTGATATGTGAGGGTCTCGAGAGACCGAGGCCGATGCTTGTCAACAATAAGTGCCATCGTGGAAGCTGCTTGGTCTAGAGGTGAGAATTGTGTCGAGGCAGCTTTTGGGGAAATGGTGGAAGACGCGTTGTCGCGTAAAGTGGCAGAGTGGATGATGTCTAGAAAATGAAGTGGTCTGTGCACGACATCTAATAGTGACAACCGTTCAGCAGGCAACGAGCAATTGCAATGAGACTACTCGATACATGTCAACCGAGCATTACAGGGGGGATTTCAATATTCCACCTGACCAATGCTATCTAAGGCCTTAAATTTAAAATATCAAAATAAATCTTTGCCCACCAAGAAAAGAGGAGCTTTATCATGGGTTCTATACCATTGTAAGACTATTGAACATAGATCTCATTATATTTATTTCCAGAATTAGTAGATCCAGAATTTGGTATTCATATAAGTTACAACAACAGATCTACACCTCTATATGTACATGGCATTGTCTCATCAGTCCAAATCTCTAGGGGTTGCGGGAAGCTTCAGAAGTGCTCCCGACCAGAGTCTCAGTTGTAGGCGAGGAAGCCTCCAGTAGCTCAACGGGAGCAACGTGTCGTCGAGGTCTTTTCAACTCTTCTAGAGTCACGCCGTCCAACTTGGTAATTCCAACCATGGGAGGCTCTCCCTTCTTAACGAATTCCCACTGACCTGAGATTGTGGTTAGTTGTGTTCCATAAATAAGGTTGTAGGATATTCACCAGGCAGCTTGTTACCGGCCAAACGAAAAGCATCTCTCACAACTTGCTCGTGAAGCCGCCCTCGGATTTCGAAAAGAATCTGGCTAACAGCCATTCGGGTTGCCCAGTGATCGAATGAACCTTTACCCTTACCCATACGCATCTGTAAAACTATAAGCCCATGTTCCGCCCAACTCTGGGAAGGCCATTCTTACATCGTTACCGCTGACATACACACCGACGTTACAGTTCTTTCGCTTATACAATCGGTATTTTTGACCTCGAAGTCGCACTTTAATGGTGTCCTCGGCCATCTTCAATTGCTTGGCGCTGATTCTTCGGTGGTGATCCGTCATTCGTAGACCATAGTCGCCCCAAATCACTGTCGTACCCTTGGTCGAACCACCCGTAGCCACACGAGGTCGTCCCTTTGCCATCTTCTTCTTTCGGTTCAGGTTTGGCTCAAGCCAGTTGCCTAACACTGATGGGGTTGTTGAAAAGGCTCGAACATTTCGAGGTTGTCGAATCGCATCAAGGGTCTTCAAAGACTGCCGAAGAGGGGTATGAGGTTGTCGCAGAAGCGAAGAGGCACATAACCTCAAACCCTGGAAGGCATTGAGCAGTGTCGATGTGTTAGCGAGCTTCATGGCGGCGAACAGAGTTGACTTGAAGCTGCCTCGAACAACGGTGCTCCAGAAAATCTTCCCGAGGCCGAAGGTAGGCTGATATTGAGGCCTAAACTTCAAGGCACACAATCCGGAACCACTTTAGCTCGTAGTCACGGACCTTGCGTCAGCTTCGCGTTTGATAGGAGCTACCGTGCACGTCACTAGACTTGGACTTCTAGGCTGCTCCTTGATTGCCTGGGATTCACGTTACCATCTCTCACCCAGGCAACATTGGCGTATGCCATTAAAAAGGTCGATGCACTTCCTCAATCACCAGTAAAACAAGAAGAAGAGAAGAGAAAAAAAGCGATATTGCCAAAATGCCTTCCGATATCCGGTCTTTCTTTGGACCCAAGGGTGGTGGCGATCCAAAACCTGTTCCACGAAAAGCTGAGGAGCTGGCCAAGAGCAAGCGTACAAGTAAGCCAAACAATGCTACTCTCGGACCTACAACGGTACTAACATAAGTTTAGAGGGAAGAAAGGTCGTCGAAGATAGCGACGATGATAAAGATGAAGCAGTAGTGTGAGTTGGTTTCCTTCCACTAGTTACTTCAACCAAGCTGATCCCAAGCAGAGTGCAAATGCCTACCACTAAACCCGCCCCAAAGAGAAAAGCCAAGTTTGTGTTTTGACTTCTGTCTTGCCAATTGCCTTCTAATTGACCTTTTACAGGGAGGAGGAAACTAAGGGCGTGGCTATTTCTGCTGATGATTACTTCGCTTCCACAAAGAACAGCAAGTCTACAAGTTCAGCAACACCCAAAAAGCCTGCTGCGAAGCCTGATATTCCCGTTCGATCAAGTCCCCGAGGAAAGCCTACTGCTTCGAAGCCCGCAGCAACAGCGAGGAATGATAAAGCGCCTGCCACACGAAAATCTACAACTTCTTACTCACGCCACAATGCCGATCAGGATTCTGATGCTTACATGGATGACGGGGACGATGACGACGAAGATATTTTTGCAGCTGATGCCAAGGGTGGAAGTAAGCGCAAGAACGACGACTACGAGGAGGACGAATCTGAGGATGAGGAACTTCCTAAACCAAAGCGAATAGCTACCCGAGGCCCCTCATCCGCCGTCAAGAAGGAAGAGAAGGAAAAACAAGCCAAGCCTGCAGCAAAAGGCAGAAAGCGAAAGTCTTTATCAGAAGACTCAGAAGAGTCCGAAGAAGAGGCCCCATGCAAGAAAGCGGCTACAACTAAACCCAAAGCTGCAGCCAAACCTCGGGCTCCAAGAAAGAAGAATGATGAGCCTGAAGATGAAGAGATCAAGAACATTCTCGATAACATTACTACCGTTCGTGCCCCTACACCACCGCCCAAAGCTGACAATGCCAAGTTCGATTGGCGGAAGAACGCATTCGGAGGCGGTAATGCATCTGCTCAGCCAGCTGCCGGTGCAGCTGACCTCCCCGAAGGTGCGGATGAATGCTTGACTGGTCTTAGTTTTGTCTTCACGGGTGTTTTGCAGACCATTAGTCGTGATGAGGGGCAGGCTCTTGTCAAGAGGTATGGTGGTAAAGTCGTCGGTCAGCCGAGCAGCAAGACAAGTTTTGTGGTTTTGGGAGAAGACGCTGGGCCAAGTAAGCTGGCAAAGATCAAGTCTATCGGCATCAAGACAATTGACGAGAACGGACTTTTCGAACTGATCCGCAAACTTCCTGCATTTGGAGGTGGCGGCAAAGGAGCCCAGAAGGCCCAGGAGAAGAAAAAGGCCGAAGAAGACAAAGTCAAGAAACAGGTTGCAGAGATGGAGGCCGAAGAGAAGGTTCAAAAGGCAGAGGCTGCGAAGGCCGCCAAAAAAGCGGCTGCCGCGGGAGGGCCTCCTGTGAAGGCTGCTGCGACACCCCCCGTTCAATTACTGACTTCAAAGTATGCACCCACACAGCTTGGCCATATTTGTGGCAATAAGGCCCAAGTCGAAAAGATCCAGAACTGGCTCAGAAACTGGCCAAAACACAAGAAATACAACTTTCAGAGAAGGGGTGCTGACGGAATGGGTGGCGAGCGCGCCATCATCATCTCTGGACCTCCTGGAATCGGCAAGACAACTGCTGCGCACCTAGCTGCGAAGCTGGAGGGATATGACGTTTTGGAGAGCAATGCAAGCGATACTCGAAGCAAGAAGCTCGTCGAAAACGGAGTGAGTGATGTGATGAACAACACGTCGCTTCTCGGTTATTTTGCTGGCGACGGCAAAGATGTGGATGCAACCAAAAAGAAGATTGTTCTCATCATGGATGAGGTTGACGGTATGTCTGCGGGCGATCGAGGCGGTGTCGGTGCTTTGGCAAAGTTTTGCAAAAAAACACAGGTTCCCCTAATCCTCATCTGTAACGAGCGAAGACTGCCCAAGATGAAGCCTTTCGACCATGCAGCTTTCGACATCCGATTCAATCGCCCAACTGTGGATCAAGTTCGATCTCGCGTCATGACTATTTGCCACAGAGAAGGGCTCAAGCTTCCTGCTTCTGTGGTAGATGCTCTTATCGAGGGAAGCAACAAAGATATTCGACAGATCATCAATATGATTTCCACGGCAAAATTGGACCAGACAAGTATGGACTTTGACCAAAGCAAGGCCATGTCTAAGGCTTGGGAAAAGCATGTCATCCTCAAGCCGTGGGACATCTGCCAAAAGATGCTGGCAGGTGGACTATTCACCCCCGCAAGCAAGTCAACACTCAATGATAAGATTGAGCTCTATTTCAATGACCACGAGTTCAGCTATCTCATGATACAAGAGAACTATCTCCGAACAAAATCTATGGCGTTAAATGGAAAGGGGTATAACCAACGCGAGCTCAAGCTCAAAGCTCTCGAACTGGTCGATAATGCAGCAGAGAGCATCAGCGACGGAGACCTTGTCGATCGCATGATCCACGGACCTCAGCAACATTGGAGCCTGATGCCCACACATGCTGTGTTTAGTACGGTCCGCCCCGCCAGTTTTATAGCAGGCCAGCTCATGGGTTCCAACTTCACGTCGTGGTTGGGCAATAACAGCAAGTACGGAAGGTTGGGTAGGTCGATTCGAGAAGTTCACTCTCACATGCGCCTCAAATCTTCTGGCGATCATAACGAGATTCGCCAGCAGTACCTCCCTGTTCTTTGGACGCAGCTTGTAGATCGTCTACAGAAGCAGGGCAACGAGGCAGTGTCAGAGGTCATTGACTTGATGGACAGTTACTACTTGACTCGTGAAGATTTCGATGCTGTTCAGGAACTCGGTGTCGGACCGATGGACGAGGAACACGTCAAGATTGAGACCAAGACCAAAGCTGCTTTCACCCGAACGTAGGTTGACCATTTTGCCATGCTCCGATATGCAACTAACGAGCTCTCTAGATACAATGCAAAGAGCCACCCAGTTTCCTTTATGAAGGCCAGCAATGTCGTCGCTCCCAAGGCTCAGCCCAAGGAGGTTCCTGATCTTGAGGAAGCTGTCGAAGATGATGATGGCGAGGCAGTCGAGGCACCTGAAGTCGACGAAGAAGATGACGAAATCGATTTCAAGAAGGACAAGTATATTAAAAAACCGAAAGCCAAGAAGGTCACCAAGAAGGCGGCCAAGACTGCTGGCGACGATGAGGAAGAGGACGAGGACAAACCTAAGCGAGGTCGAACCAAGGCCAAGGCTACTGGTGCCAAGGCTAAGGGGAAGAAGTAAATGACGGCCGAGTTATTGCATGGCATTAAATTTAACAGATAATATTCGGATGTGGTTCACTGTAAGTAAGCTAGAGGCATATCACATTTCAGTTAGTGTTTAGTAGGGAGGCGAGATGGGGAAAACGGAGTCAACGGTAACGAGCCAGCCCTCGTTGTATTATAGATTTCTAGTAATAACTACCTTGGAAATGGGCTTAAGATGCTTCGATAAATAGTAGCCATACTTTGGTTTTTGGATAGAAATCTGAAGTCTCCAGAACTTGTGTAGGCGAAGTTATTGCCAGATGCATTGTCCCAGGCAACACTCACTGTTCATTGTAGATGGGCATTATCGCATGATCAACTGAAAATCTCTAGTGCTTGCTTGTATAGCATCTATTGTCTTCATATGGGCCGGGCCATGGAGCTGCATGTATGTGTGAATACAGGACATTCTGTAGGAAAACCGGCCCTGTTGCCACTGGCAGTGGCACTGAAGCTGCCAGTGTGAACCGCCCATGATCCTATTCCCATTTTACTTGCCAGTTGCTGCCGGCTGCCAGGGACAATAGCAGTGGTAGCTAGAATGATTCATGCTCATTTCATCAAAACAAGCGCTTCCAGCCCCGTTATACATTTCTTCTGTTTCCTCCGTCCGTTTCCTCCGTCTTTTTTCTTCCTTCCCTTCTCGCCATCACACTCAACTTCTTCACCTTCATCTTCACCTTCATCTTCACCTTCACCTTCACTCAATACCATAACATCATCTCAACATCCTAACGTCAAGACTTCATGTCACCACAGTGACCAAGTCTCTTCAACCTACCATCCTTGTTCTCATCATCTTCATACACTGCATTTACCCGATACATCCTTCACGATGCAGGGCTCTGCATCCTATCCTGCTGCTCTTGGGGGCAGCAAATGGATCGCGAGCTTCTTAGCGAGACACCGATATGACGATGGCATCTACGTCCGTGCCTCTAACAGTGAGTCGACACCAATGTGCTATCTTCTGTCATGCTGAGAGCATCATACTGATATTATATCAGGAGCTTCTTCGCCGCAAGAAGTCAAATTCCGTGACTTTGTCAAGAAGAGTAAGGCGGAACTGAAAAGTGAGTTTCACATCCATCCGCGGAAGAATATCAGGAATATACTGTACCATGTACTGACTTGCATTTCAAGATGTATTCTCTGCGAATGGAAAGAAACGGTCCGAAGCGGGCGTCGATGGTATGGAACTGAATACTTTGTTTACCTATTTGCCTGAACTTACCTTTGCGCTTCCAGAACTACGCAACGCAGACGAAACTGACTCAGAACGAGAGAACAACAAACTATCCTGGGCAAAACTGTTCGACACAAAGTCAGGACACAAGCTTCATAAGCGGGCAAAGTCCGCTCCGAGTGACATCCATGTCCCACATCAGCTCGATCCCATCCCCGAAGTCGGCGAAAGTAGAGAGACACAAGCCAATCTCGTATCCGTCAGCACTTCATCCCGAAAGCCTGTCGGCCAGAGCCCTCCATGCTCTGCTACCAATCAAACTAACAGTGACGACGTGTCTCTTATGACAACATGTACAACTATAATACAGCAAGCTAACCTTCAGGGCATCTCTGAAGGGGACGCTCATGATGCCGCTATCAACGATGAAAGCATCGCGATCGGCGGACGAAACTGTACATCTAACCTATCCACGCATCTCAGCAGCAGGAACTCAAGTGCTACCGAAGACGAATGTCCTTCTCAAGACGAAAGCGACAACACATCGGATGGCCATGGAGCCTCATTGGCACGTTACGAGCTTCTTAAATCTCGGAGAGAATACTTTGTCGATCTACAGAAAGACATCACTCGACAGATAGAGGCGACCGAGCTACAGCGTATTGATCTACGGAACCTCATCACTGAATAGGAAACGGATGTTCGACCGGTAGACAATGCTCACCAGGACAGTACGACTCGACAGGAGGACAATGTTCTACAGAACGAGAACCCTGGGCAGGCACACCCAAACAACAACAATCTCACAAGTAAATCGTCGCCAAGGTTCTCATTGAGATCTATCTTGAGTATGCTTATGGGCAGCGACAAGTCTGATGGACAAACAAAGCCCAAGAGTGATGGAAACAGAGAGCTGAAGCACAAGAGCGTATCGCCAGCTCGATGGAAAACATTGCTGATTGGAAAGACCAAGTCTGAGTCTTCCACCAAGAGCAGTTCCCAATCCTCCCCGCAGAATCTCGGCCAGAGTGATGCGCAGCTTACCAATCAAATTGTCGAGTAAGTATTCTTTACAGATAGATTTTGATGTGGCCGAGAACACTGACAACAGCCTTACAGACAGGATGGAACATTCAAGGGCCTCGATTGGAAACTTCCAGCTGGGAAAAGCGAAATGGGCCAGCTTATTCGAGAGTTCTCCGGCGACCTCAATCCTGCCACGCAGGAATTGGCTCATGAGACCCCTGTGTCCTCAAAGACTCTAAGCCTCCATTCGTATCCGTCAAAGTTTGATGTTTCGATGGATCAAAATCTCCCCCCTCGGCCTGCAATGACCCCGGTCTCATATTCTGATAACAAACGAGTGCGCGATGAGTCCACTAGCCAAGACGCTCTGGTTGCTATGGAAGTTCACATGGACAACAAGCAGGCGCAGCTTCTAGAAATCCAGACCCGATCTGACCGAACCATGAACCAAGCTACTCGCAGTATCGCGGACCAGAATCAAGCTCCGCGAGAAACAGTCGAGCGCGACACAACAAATGGTGAGTTTCCAAAAGACACGTCTCCCTCTCGCACAAACTGACAGCTACTGGATGTTCATCCGCCGCGAACCTGGCAGCACGGAGGTGACCCTACAGAGGTCGAGACTGTTGAACAGGTAAGATTGCTGTGGTGCTGGCTAGGACATAACCGAGACCAGACTTCTGACTGTCAATTGCAGGCATATGCCCGTCACCGAAGTTCTCTTGCAGTTGTCGATCGAATTCGTAGCATTGGGCTGCTTGGACCAAACATGGATGAAACGAACTCGATCGCCGCAGACGAACAGCGATCGCTGCGTGAGGTGACGGAAGACCTTGAGCTCCCGCCCAACAGGGTTGTTTCCAATGAATCTTGGATCGCCGTGACGAACCACTCTCAGGTCATTCCGAGCATCGAGGACCCGAACACCAATCCTGGATGCGAGGGGCAGAAGACCCCAGAGCCAAATGCTGAGCAGGGTGACGATGCCAGCGACCAAACTGAGTTGATCTTGACAAGAGTAAGAAGCTCAGACCGTTTCATCCCTGAGGGACTTTACTACCAGAATTCAGTGGACGGTGACTAGTATTACGCCGACACGGATGACATGGGATCCGGCGTACTAGTATTTGAGGAGGATGAAGAAGAAATCCCAGAGGACTTTACTCCGGGACAGCCAGTCACGGAGGCTTTGATCAAGGAGCTCGGCATAGAGAGACTTGGTGGGTTTTTCACAACCCTTGAGAACGTCCGGAGCGAAAGCCCCGAGCGATTGATTGGTACGTTGACACAACGCTTGTCCGTCTTATATACTTGCTAAGTTGCATAGCTGCCCGCGATCCTAAAGCTGTGATCACTTGGCGAGATGAAATTGCCGAGTTGACCTCGATCGGCGGGATGTTTCGTGACGGCAAAGCAGAACAGCGGTTCCAACAAGCTCCTTCAACTGCAGGTAGTGATGGAGAGTTGTCTGCCATGGATTACAAGCCAGATCGAGTAAGCACATACTCCTTTCTGTCTTTCAGCCTTTGATGCTAACATAAAACTCCAGGCTGAGCTTGAAGCTGCTCTCGCGCACCCGGAAGCGCCCGTCATTCAGGGTTGCCAGCCACAGGAGTTTTTCGCCGAATGCGATCGTCTCAAGAAATCTATATACATAGATTCCCTGGCAAAGGAGAAATACACCGCTCAAGTGCAGCCGGCTATGTCCCGAAACGAAGCCATCCTCGCTGAGTGGGATCGAGCGGAGGCAGTAGCCTCCGTACACACACACAACCAGCAGCAGAGGCTCAAGGAACAAGAGCAAGAGAGCGAGGGGGCTGCTCGTCGCCGACGTCTCAAGATCTACCAATTTGTAGAGAGAAATATCACCGAGGGCCGGCGCCTTGCGGTCAAAATCAATCGCGAGGCGACCGCCGCCTTTCATATGTGCGAGTACTTGGACGAGGTCTACGGGACCATAAGGGGACAAATCCTCCGTCGTGCCGAAGAATGTGGCCATGAGCACACTGACAACCTACAACATGCCGTCGAGCTCATCCGAAGAACGCAGCGGGAAGAACAAATCACCTACCTCAAGTATCAGAACTTCGAGTCTGCGGATATCGAGAGTCCCGAGTCCGTGGTGGCTGCTCGCTATGGCCGCGATTATCAAGAAATCGCCGGTAACCATGTCGACATGACCGTCGATCCAACCGACGAGTTCTTTTGATCTCTCATCAACAGATATGCGAGACGGCGAGGCATAGAAAAATTAGAAAAGAAATATCTTATGAACCAAAAAAAAAAAAAAAAAAAAAAAATATA
>VYWZ01001333.1:0-19096 GCA_008711595.1 Fusarium xyrophilum | reverse complement strand
CCAAAAGTACTTTTGGGCCTCAGGTTCTAAGCTGAAACGGTTGAGACCAGTAATGAGCTCGGGTGCATGAGTTGAGCTGGGCTGGCCGACGAGAATGGCCTGAGAAAACATGTTGATCAGATCAGTCTCAGAGATGGCCATGTAGTTGGAACTAGGCAAGGTAGCCTCGGAAGCTCCCGTAGAAGAAACGCAACCGACGCCGAGAACCATGCCAATGTGCATGACTGAAGCGGCAAGGCCCCTTATACGTCGCTGTTCAGCAATGGCGCTCATGAAAAGGTTGGAGGCGGCATAGTTAGCTTGACCACGGTTACAGACAACACTGGCCAAAGAAGAGAACATGATAAAGACGTCAAGCTTCTGGTCAAGGAGAAGTTCGTGGAGGTTCTGAGTACCCAAGACCTTGGTGAAGTCGTTGACCTTGAGCTCAGTGAATGTTCGATCAGACAAGAGTAAGGCAGCATTGGCAGCACCGCAGATTGGCGGCATCTCCTTGGCGATCTGGCCATAGGCTTGTGATAGAGCCGCCTTGTCACTGACATCAGCCTGGTAAAGATTGACTTGAGCGCCTCGAATGCGAAGGTCTTTGAGCCTCACCTGATCAATGGCAGCCACGTTGCGGGTGGTCAAAGCAAGATGGCGAACGCCACAGGAGACCATCCATCTGCAGAGTGCTTTGCCGAGACCTCCAGTGTAGCCAACAAGAAGATACGTCTTGCCGGAGCGGAAGGGCCGACTGCCCTCAAGAGGCTGAACAACCGTGGGGAGGGTTGTGTCAGCAGAAAATTCGACTACGGTGGCATAATCCTTGATCGATGCTCGCATGTTGGGAATATCAGACAGCTTGACAACAGGTCCATCTCCACAAAGCTGAAGAGTCGATCGACTGACATCCCTAACACCGTGGATTATAGGATCCTTCACACCCTGAGAGGCGTTACCAAGTGTGTCTTACAGCTGGTGGAACTTGCAATGGGCCGGAAGACATTGGCGCAGAGGGGAATCAACAATACTGTAGTCTTTGCCCGAAAGGTCAATAACGGCCTTTGTGTATTGAGGCATGATGCGATTAACAAGGCGCTCTGGCGCAAGAGCATGGATGAACAGTGCGTCAGTAGACCTTTCCTTGCTGCTCTCCGACGTAGTCAAGAATCAAGATGACCTTGAGACCAAGCTCTGCGGCTTTCCACTGAAGGGCTACACCCAACAACTCATCTGACTCATGAATAAGGACAGTGGCTCCAGCTTCAAAGTCGCTCAAGAGTCTATCAGCGGTGATTGCAAGGGCTGTTTTAAGCAGTAGGGCAGCAGCATCAATCTCGCCAGACGATAGATCCCAGACAAAGAATGGAGGCACTGAGACCTTGGACCTGTTCACCTCAGTTATGGCGAGTACTCTGGTCTGAGGTTTAGAATCTATGTAGCCATAGCATGGATAGCCCGATGATTTTGTGCCGACTTGGAAGGGAAATAGCAGAGAGTGGGCGACCGTGATGGCGACAGGAGGCGAGGAGGTAGATACAGGAAAACAAGGAACGGATTCAACAATAACAGACTGATTAGATCGCTGCTGTTTCTCGACGGCATCCCCGTGGAGAGTCTTCGGAGATTTTATTGTTATCTTACTGGCATTGAGCTGGTTATTGAGCGCCTCGTCGGACTTGACCCGAGGAAAGAACCAATTGTCCTCTCTGAGAACTAAGTCAGCTTCAATTGACCAAACCAAATCGTCAGATTTGAGTGACGCTCGCTACATCAGCTGGAGGAAAGCCTCAACTAGAAGAGATGCGGTCGTTGGACCGACTCGACCTTCGATGTCAACATGCTGCAGATGAATGTGGGGGTACTCAGAAGCCAAGCTGCGACACATTCCAATGGACATGTTTGCGAATGGCTCATCCTTTTGGCATCCTCTGGAGACTCAGAGGACTTGACGAGATTCGGTTATGAGCCTCTGTACACCTCGAAGCTTGTCACTCGTCAAGTTCTTGAGGATTGGTTCATCAAGATCTTCCAGAACCAAGGCTGACCGGGCCTAGATGTTGGAGGAAGCCAACTCATCAAAGCTACCAACATGGTGAATGACAGGCTGGGACACACCATGGCTCATCTGATGTATGATGGCCATGGCATCTTTGCCAATATCTCGGAAGTACCCACCGACTACGGTAATGGATCGAGATGAGAGCAAGTCACTGGATGCGAGTCGTGGCTGTCTCAAAAGCTCAATCCTGTCATCAACAGACTGTGACAGTATGACCGAAGTCATGTACTTCTCGGCATCAACAAAGTCATCTACCGTCTTGTCAACACCAGAGAATCCAGTCTGCTTCAGCAGCGCGCCCCACTGAGATACTGGGATCGTAGGTCTATAGCGGCGTCCATCATCGCCTCCGAGCCACCAGCCTGAAAGACCGGACATCATGAGTTTTACACGCACGATGTCGCTCGTAACTTCGAGGAGCAGTAGCTGACCGCCAGTTTTGAGTAGATTACGGGTGTTTTGTATAGTGACAGCAAGAGATTTGGTGGCATGAAGGACATTAGAAGCGGTGATGAAGTCATACTGACCCTCAGGGAACCCTTGCTCAGTTGGGGCACTCTCGATATTGAGGGGCTTGAAGATCATCTTGTCAGCCCAGCGATCGAAAGCCTCTGCTGTAGCCTCAAAGAAGCCAGTCGAGATATCAGCGAAGGTATAGGTCTCGAAGGTTGTTCCCAGGGACTCCATAATGCCCTTGGTCGCACCGCCAGTTCCAGCGCCGATCTCAAGAACGTTCATACGGGGATACCGATGAGCGATCTGCTTGGAAATTCGCCCGAGGTAGACGTTTACTCTCTCGAAACCTAGGCCGAACTTGTAGATGCGGTTCATCATGTCGTCCTTGACCATGTGCTCTAGCATAGTAGTCTGCTTGCGCACGACTGAGTGAAGGTTCTCTCCCACGGCTTGGATAAGCTGCAGGTCGATGCGCCCAGGGAACCTGGCAGACTATTTTATAAGCCAGTCCCTCGAGTCGTTGGACCACTCAGTCTTGATAGTGGCATGTTGACCAGACTGGATCATGGGGAAGAGATGGTCGATCCACTCAAAGATGCGCTGATAGTGCCAGCCGAAGCCCGAAACTTCGTCGCGACCAACTGCATTATTGAGTTCTCGAAGATAAAAGTACGAAAGACGCTCACAAAGATCAACAAGTTCAAGATCAGATGCAGTATCTTGGTCTTGGGTATCTGACTGCGCAATGCCACTCGCAATGTCAGCCTCCCACTCGGTTTTTGTGTAGAGCTCCTTAGCGTTGCTAGGCCCAGGCCGAAGGAGAGATGTGCACGTCAATCCCTGGAGCTATAGGACAGGCTGACCTGGGAGAGATTGGAAAATTCCCATATCGGCGGTGAGCTCCTGCTCATTTGTGTTGGTCAAGAAAGAGTCGATCACCAAGTCCTCGCCATGGCGCAGGTGGCTGGGGTTGGCAATACGAAGGCTTCGGAAGAAGGTAGGGACAAAGGAAGCTTGGAGGCTCCCATCATCGGGCCAACAGTAAGCAGCAAAGATTGACTGGAAGGCGACATCCAAAAGAGCAGGGTGAATCATTGCCGGAAAGTCAGGGACAAGTTGACGTGCGTGGGCAGTTGCCAGACCCAACTGGCGATCAATGCTCTTAAGCTGCTTAAACTCGCCCGTGTACTCAAGTCCAATCTTGGCCAGAGAACTGTAGAATCTCTCCATGTCAACCGATGTAAGTGAAGCAATTGGCTTGTTGCGCGAGGGCAGACGAGCAGCGTCATCCAAAGAGCCAAACTCCACCCTGAGTCGCCCCTTTGCGTTACACTTGCAGTTATCATTCCGTCCACTCATTGGCGTAGACAACGTCCAACTGGCCGTGGCGAAAGTCGTCTCACTTGTCTCAACCTGAAGAGTGAAAACAGTCTCCAGAGCTTGAGAGCCTTCAGTCAACTGGATGGCACTCAGGATATAGACATCAGACAGCTCAATGAGCTGGATCTCCTTGCTCGTATCGATAGCTCGTGCAGCCTCCATGGCCATAACTAGGTATCCAGCTGCTGGGTATACAACTTGTCCTTCAACTTTGTGACCTTCCAGCCAAGGAACATCATCGAGTCGGAGATAGTTGATCCATCGCATGCTGTCGGTGGTATCCTCAACAGAACGGGCACCTAGAATGGAATGATGGGGCTAATTGCACTGCCGGTAGTTCAGTGACTTTCGAGATTCCATCCAGAAGGATTGTGCATGGTCCCATGCGTATGGCGGAAGTCCATCTGCCATAGTTGTGATTGATGGGGGGAAGGCTTGGGTATATGCGGTAAAGTCAACAGCAGATTTGCCCAGGCGAGACCAGAGGAAGCCAAGTGAGTCGCTCAGGGCCTCAACGTCGTGAACGTTTCTGGTTACTGTACCATGATAAGGCAACCGAGATCCAGTGGCGCTCTTGTATGTCTGGTTGAACGGACCGTTGAGGGCTGGGTGAGGGCTAACCTCCAGAGCCACATACAGGGTGGGCTAGCCTCTGCGACGAGGTCTGAGAACTGGGTTCACCATATTCTCAACCCAATACTCGTCGCAGAGTGCCTCGCCATGCAGAGAGGCGGTTATGCGTTCCCCCAGGACACTGGAGTTCCACTCCACAGAATCGTCGCCAGGGAGAGACTTCACTCCAGCAGCTTGGAGTTTCTTAAAGTATGGCTGAGCACAGGGATTCATGTGATGGGAGTGACAGGCGGTGTCAACCTTGAGGATACGAGCAAATGTACCTTGCGCATCTAATAAAGCCTTGGCATCATCACTGCTAGCCTTGTCACCAGAGAGAGTAGTGCTGACGGGGGCATTACGGGCAGCCACATCAACAAGGCCAGCGAAGTTCTCCTCACAGAAGGCAGAGGCTTCCTCGTATGAGAGACCAACTGCCATCATGGATCCCGTCTCCCCATTCTCTCCGCCGGCGAGCTTGGCACAAAAACCCCAAAGACAAAAACCCCAAAGGTATGCTACTCGAATAGCATCAGTCGCGGATAGGAAGCCAGCAGTGTAAGCAGCTGTGATTTCTCCTGAAGAATGACCAATAACACAGCTGAATGTTATACCAGCCTTGCGTAGCAATTCAACTACCATTATCTGGATTTCAGTGCAGATTGGTTGTGAAATAGCTGCTTCGCCAAGACGAGAGGAGTCCTTGTCAGCCATGACTGCTCAGTGAGTGTCCAGGTAGGAGGCTCTGCTAAGCTTGCCAATTACTCTTCCAAGGACGCCATCACAGCACGAGCAAAGGGAGAGGCTTTGAGGATCTCTCGTCCCATGGTCGGCCATTGCGCGCCTTGACCAGTGAAGACACCCAAGATACGAGGATGCTGACCCGTTGTGACAGTCTGGCTGATGTAAGGCAGCACAGCATTCTCAGCTGTGACGTCTCTCAACTTCTGCTGAAGACTCTGTAGGCCATGGCCAGAGAAGTAGGTCCGAAGGGGCGGTTGTGATCGTCTCTGTGCCAGTGTGGAGATGATCCTGTTGATCTCTTCTCTGTCGCTATGATCAATTACTTCTGCAAAGTGTGCAATTTACTTGCGTAATGAAAGATCCGAGTTGGCGGGGAGCACAAGCGGGGTAGAAACAACGCCGTCAGCCGAAATGGCTTTCGTATGAGCGTTGTCGAATTACTCGATGATGGCGTGGACATTGGTTCCACCGAAACCAAAGGAGTTGACGCTTGCACGTCTGGGAGATCCAGGAACCAGCTTAGGCCATGGTTTAGACTCGGTGGGGAGCCTCAAGTTGGAGACGTAAGGCTCGAGAGCAGGGTTCAAATTCTCGAAGAGCTGGTTGGGAGGAATAACTCCTCTTTTGACAGCCTCGAGAGCCTTTATTAGGCCAGCAAGACCAGCACATCCTTCGAGATGACCGATAGCGGTCTTGACTGAGCCCACATACATCGGCTCAGGGACGATATCCCCATCAGTGAAGAAAGCTTCGTGAATAGTACGGGCTCCAAGAGGATCACCAGCAGGTGTACCTGTCCCATGAGCCTCGAAGAATTGACAACGGTCTTTGAAGAAGTCAAGACCGGCATTCTTGTAAGTCTGTCGAATTAGGGCTTTCTGTGCCTCTGGACTAGGTAATGTGATACCGTTTGTTCCTATAAGTGGTTAGCTAAATGAATATCTTATTTGTGATAATGTCCCAACTTACGTCCGTCAGAATTGACACCAATCTCCCTAATGACACCTTGAATGTGGTCTCCGTCTGCCAACGCTTGAGACAGGGTTTCCATCCATGATCCTGATGGCTGCTACACCCTCGCCTCTCGCGTATCCGTTGGCAGAAGCATCCCACAACCTACTACGTCCAGTTGGGGACAGCATGTGCAACTTGGACTCAGAAATCATCATTTCTGGACCCATGATTAGATTGGCACCCTCAGCGCAGGCGATTCTCGAGACGCCGTTGCGAAGGGCTGTGACAGCATCGTAGACTGCAACAAGACTGGAGGAGCACGCCGTATCAATCGTCATAGAAGGCCCCTTCCAGTCAAACAGATAAGAGATTCGGCTGGAGAGAATACTGCGAGCAGTACCGGTAGCCATGTACTTGGGCATATCTTGGGGATCACGCATGAGCATTTCATGGCAATCACCCGTCATGCATCCAGCGTATACAGCGGTATCAGATCCCTTGAGGTCTTCCATAGGCAGACCAGCTGCCTCGGTGGCCTCATAAACAGCTTCAAGCAAGAGCCGTTGTTGAGGATCCATAACCTCAGCCTCACGAGGATTAATCTTGAAAAACGAGGCATCAAACACTCGAATATCCTCAGATAAGAGATATGCCCTCTTCACATCGGTGCAGCCATTCTTGTCACCATTGGTGCTGTAAAAAGCATCTATATTGAACCTGTCATTAGGAATACGGGACTGAACGTCTCGCTTCTCACACAGGAGGTCCCAGAGCTTGGAGGGGGTGTTGGCGCCGCCAGGAAAGCGGCAAGAGGTGCCAATGATGGCTATGGGCTCTTTGGGGAGGGATTGACTGTCAGTCATGATTGAAGTAATTGGCCGAATTCGTGTTGCATCTGTTCGTAGCAAATGGTAAAGAAGGAAGTGACTAGTACGAGACTGCCCAGGATATCACAGTCGTTGATTTTGGATTTGTCGGTATAAGTGCTGTCAAGCATCAAGACCTTCCGCAACATCTTGTCGATGGTTGTGACGACTCTCCCGGCTCTGAGTCCCGCACCTCGGATGTCCAAGATGAGAGCGTCATTCTGCTGGCCGCAGGAAGTGAGACTCTAAAACGCAGAGCTCTTCACAATCATCCAGCTTCTGAAGCACCCCAAAGTGATGAAGAAGCTCATTGCAGAAGTTGACAAGTGGTATCCTCTAAGTAAGGCCGACCATGCTACAGAGTGTGCTTACTCTCAAACTGGCATGATCTATCTCCAAGCTTGCATCGATGAGACTATGCGTCTGATTCCTGGGCAGGCGACTGGAAGTCCACGCGAGGCATCCAAGCAAGAGGTTCTCCTTGACTACAAGATTCCCAGAGGGACTACTGTTTTCCCCAACACTCAGGAAGCTCGTCTTGATGGCAGCATCTGGGACCAGCCCGAGAGATGGCTCGAGATCTACTCTCAGAATCAGGGCTCCTCTGTGCCCTACTGGCCTTTCTCTGCCGGGAGCAGAATCTGTGTGGGAAAGAGCTTTGCTTTACAGGAGATGCATATTTCCCTGACAACTCTTCTGCGCAAATTCACATTCGAGTATGTCCCGGGCCAGGATGAAACGACCGTGTTCCGCATTGCGCAGCAACTAGAGGCGGACTCCTACAAGGTTCGGGTGAAGCAGAGGTTCTAAAGTAAAGCAATGTCAGAAGTGCAGAAGTAAGAGGGGAAAGATCCAAAGAAGCTTCTGGAAGCTGAATGAGGTATTCTTCTTCTGCCGAGTAAGGTCAATGGGCGATTCTCATAGACGCTAATGTAAGATGAGCACTAGACAATAACTAGTGTAAGGCAAGAGAGCCAACCGAAGACGCAGTGTAGTTAGACATGGGGAGCTTCCTCTTCTCTCTTCTCGGGTGCTTACTATAATTCCATGCAATGCTTGCATGTCATATTCGCTCTGAGGTAGATGTAGCCAATGTTAGTAATCTAATGGAGCTAGTCCGTTTTGACCAGACTTGGAGTGCGTGCAAGTATATAATCTCAAGCCCCCTCCTTGATCGCGTCCAACGTATAATTTTTCCTTCAGCTTTCTTCCTTCTTATCCACTATTCAAAATGGCAGACAAGTTATATGTCAACAATGTCCCCATGCAGGGTAACGACGCTTACAGTTCACATGCTGCTCTTCAACATGAGGCTATGCTCAAAGCCCTGCCGCTTTTCCAGGCCGCAGCTGAGGCCATATCCAAGGTCGACTCTACTCGGATAGCTATCGTTGAATACGGATCAGACCACGGGAATAACTCGTAAGTTATCACCTCGATGTTGTGATTCACGTACTCATAGCTCTCAAGTTTAGAACCAATGGAGGCAATTTTGAAGTCTATCCCTGCTATATCACTGGAGCTACTTTTCAGTGACCGCCCGGAAAATGACTTTTGTACACTGTCTAACACCGTCACTGCGTGGGCTGACGGACTAGTTGGAAACCAGCTTCTAAATCCCTTATTCATTAGTATGATCCCTCGCAGCTTCTATCAACAAGTCATTTCGCCGAAATCTGCACATCTCGGTTTCTCTCTTGCTGCCCTCCATCACCTCGATCATGTTCTCCAACCCACCGAGGATGGCCAAGATGAGTCCAAGCTCCTCCAGCAGCAAGCTCATCTAGATCTCGCAACCTTTCTGAAGCTTCGCTCTCAAGAAGTCGTATCTGGTGGATCCCTCATTCTCTCTTTCGTCAGTCGGGCCTCTGCTGGATATGAGAATTATAGCGGACCCGTCGACGCCTGTCGCAACGCCATGATCCAAATGGTTCAGCAGGGCAAGATTCCGGTATCTGCCGCTCAAGCCTTGCGGGTGCCCACCTACAACCGAACTCTGAGCGATCTTGAAAGGGTTACGGACGAGCTCACTCAGACTTGGAAAGTCCATGATTTTTTCGAAGATGATATTGTGCATCCGGCTTTTCATGAGCTCAATATTCAGTCCAACCCCGCCAGGAGGCAAGCCACGAATACGCAGAAATTGTAATCGATTGGATGATGGCTGTTTGCTCTAGATATTTCACCAAGGCTCTTCAAGTTGGATCTCGGAGAGATTATACCAAACCGGAGGAAGAGAGTCTGCTTCAAGATTGGGTTACTACAACTAAGGAGCTTTTTATCCGTGATCACAAGGATGAGGAATTTATTTGTTCCTTTATTTATATCCGACTAGAGAGGCTTTGAGGTTAATAGATTTTTACCAATACATAGGTTATGCAATCCTAGAGCCTCTATCTTTCTATTGCAGGCCAAGAAGCACTGTTCATGAGGAGGCTGACATATCTCAATCTCACGCGGGCACTTGACATTGGTCAGTGCCCAGTCAAACAATGCCACCAAGATATCAGGTGCCAATCTTTCTGGTCTCAATATCGGACCCGAGAGTCGTCTTGTCTTCGAGGTGCGTAAGTTCCCACATCTTCGAAATCTTCGACGAGGGGCGATTGGAGGAGGAGGCTTGAGATTGGGACCTGTGGCCGATACCCCGAATTTGCCTTGTCCGTCGTGAAGAACTTTTTGAGCTGAAGCTTGACGGCCACTCTAGCGGAATCTTGGTTACCTCCTACGTGGTTTCCAATTCTCAGTGCGCCGTCTAGACACCCAAGCTGGATCAACGTAGAAGAATCAAATCGGGTTCGGCGTCAGACTTGATGGTTCCACAAACAAGTGATACCAAGGTATATTGGCCAAGTACAACGCATCATTGACCTTGTAGCTCAGTCCGGAGATAAGGGTTCTTCTCCTCGTCATCATGCTAAGCAAAAAGGGCCTGACCCAGCTTGTTTGTCTCTACTTTCCAGCATCAGCAAACTGTCCTCTCACCTTCTCACCTCAGATGCTTAAACCATCGTCTGATTCGGCACAAACGTAGTCACCAATGCTGGTTGGTCGAAATTGACGCCTGCCGGCATATTGACGACATGAACCCCCTCCCGTCGACCTGATGACAGAGGTATCTCAACATATCCGCGTGCCTGAGAAATCGACAGATAAGAGTATTGTTGACCTCGAAGGGGAGTATTTCCTAGGCGAGAACAGCAGCTTGGAAAGATGGATCGAAGGAACAGATAATTCAACCATCGTTTGCATCGAACCACTCAATACTAACAGTGAAGGTAATATCTTGTTCCCAGACTACCAGCCTCATGACTCCGACTTGTTCAGTTTCCAGGATCCCTTGGGCAATATACCTACTGGCACAGAGATCAGGTAGTCGGTGATTGGACGGCACGCAGACAAAAAAGCAAGATCCATGGATGGGCAAGGCTCCTGACATTACCAATGGGCATCTCACCCGCAACTGAACATGGCGCTGAACAAGACCGATATGGACCAAGCTGAGGTGACCAATCGGACCCGGGACAACATCTCAGAAACCTGCTCGGCACATTGCTCTCGCAGGATCGTATCCCCACGTCATGAACGCTGCCTTTGGTCGTCCCCTTGTGTTGGCCATCACCAGATGGTCGGATGAACTGGACCACGAGGAACTATAGCCCCAGACGAGCCTTCGGAACCTCGCTAGGAAACCCCATTCCAAGCTTTCTGACTACGACCCGCCTCTCCAGCTCGGACTGTAAGAATATCCCGACGATGGTCCTATCGCGTATATGACTTGAAAAAGAGGTTCTTTATGTTTGGTTATAGCCAACTCGTTGTTGGCTGTAAACATACATACGAGCCTCCGGCTTCTGTTGAGAACTTACCCATCACATACTTCTTGTGCCTAACGAACATCTACTCACCAATGAGGAAAACATAGAGTACATTTATAGAGAGCATCGATAGGGCATAGAAAACGGTGGTGCCGTGAGTAGATGCTGGACTAAATAAAATTCTTGATTCAGTACCACAGAAATTATTATTTTATGGACAAAAAAATGAAGCATCATCATGAGGTGGTGTGGTGTTGCACTCCGCACAATTGTACTCCGTATGCCCGCTAGATCCCGGCATCCAATGAATGCCTCTAAAATTTCACCACCACCAAATTCCTAAAACCAACATCAACCCCCCTCCTCAGCATGTCCGCAACACCATGGATATGCCGAGCCTGCACCAGAGCATCAGCACGCTCTCACATGCGTCCATTCGTGCGCTTCACGACCAATGGTTCGCCCCCCTCTCAACTTCTTCCCCCAAAGTGCTCCCGCTAACCATCGCAAGATGCCTCACCACTGCTCGCACCCGCCCTCCTCCAGCGCGCTCAATCCCTCACAACCGAACACGACGACCTCCAAAAGACCCTCAACAACTCCTTCGACTCCTCCATGGCGAAGCGCGTCGGCGAATTATCCCGCGTGGCTGAAGCGCTGAAGGCATGGCAGACCTCTCAAGCCTCCGTCGCCGAATTAACCTCCATGCTTGACGACCCCGACCAAGACGCCGATCTCGCTGCCATCGCCCGCGATGAACTCTCCTCCGAAACAGGAAAACTCGAATCCCTCGCCCGCAGACTCTCCGCCAGCTTGACACCCCGCCATCCCTTTGCCGATTTCCCATGCATGCTGGAGTTCCGTCCTGGGCCAGGTGGTCTTGAGGGACGGTACTTTATGGATACTTTGTTCAAGATGTACAAAGCGCTGTGCACGCGCCGCGGTTATCGCCACACAGTAGTAAAGTACGAGTTCGCGGATACCGCAGGAGACTCCTCCTCATCCGCCGGCGAAAACCCCCTCCAGGAAGCCATTCTCGAAGTCCACGACCAAGGCGCCTTCGACATCTTCCGTAGCGAAGCAGGCATGCACCGTGTGCAACGCATCCCCAGCACCGAGACAAAGGGCCGCGTGCACACCAGCGCCGTCGCCGTCTGGGTTCTCCCCTCGTTTCCCGAGAACGGCGCTGCGAATATCGACTTTGACGATCCAGAGAGTGATTTCTACGTTAACCCCCAAGAGGTCAAGATTGAAACGATGCGGGCGAGAGGTGCGGGGGGTCAACACGTTAATAAGACCGAGTCTGCCATAAGGATGACGCATTTGCCTACGGGTACTACTGTGTCGATGCAGGATCACCGGTCGCAGCAGCGGAATCGAGAGGAGGCGTGGAAATTGCTTCGTTCGCGAATCGCTGATCAGCGACGAGAAGCTCGTGAAGAGGAAGCGTCAAATCTGAGGAACAGCGTACTCTCCAAGACACAGATCACACGTGGTGATAAGATTCGGACGTACAACTACAACCAGGACCGATGTACCGATCATCGCGCAGGCGTAGACGTGCACGATCTACCGAATGTTCTCGAGGGTGGTGAAAAACTAGATCGAATCATGGACGGCGCAAAAGATTGGCTTGTGAACAAGGACATTGAACTCCTCATGGCCGAGGAAGAAGCCAAGGAGAAGCTCAATGGCAAGAAATAGATGTGTACAACACTGTAGCATAGACATTGTATTATCATGTACAGAACCCGCTGTAGGGAACCCAAAACTGCTGAATAGATGACGATATCCGATGCTGCTTCATATCTTCGTGCCATTATTATACGCATCAAGAACCGGACCAAACCCCAGCTTGCATCCGATGAGGATCCCGCGCCCCCAGCTAATTCCATGCATTCAAGGCCATTTCACATTAATCCTCCAAGGACAACCTTTCCGATACTAGCCACCTCCGTCTTCACATGACTTCGACTTTGTTCTTCAAAGTCCCGCACTATGCCTTGCACGATTATCTTGCGCACGCGCGAATCCGCTTTCGTGAAGAGTTCGGCGACGGGTGCAGAACACTCTCTAGGTGAAGGCACCAACGCCAGAAACCTCGTGTAGCAATCGATCAACACATCGCACAGCGTCGCAAACGTCTCAAAGTAATCAGGATCAAACGGTAACGAAGGCGTGAGTAAAAAGTTATACTCCTCCCCAGGGAGGAGGTCCGTCTCAGCAGCTGCAAAGCTCATCACTGATGGTGCGGGGCCACCGGCTGCAGGGAGGGCAGCCATCTCGTCGACCATGGGGTGCATGTCAGCTGCTGATGTCGAGCGACGAGATTTGCCGCCTGGACGACGAAACATGCTTGGCAGACGCGCGCGGGTGAGCGATGCAGCGGTTGATGATTCGCCGTGGAGTTGTTGGAAGGAGTCGAATTCGGAGAGGAGGGAGTTTAGGCTTCGGAGGAATTCGATCGATGTGGAGGAGTAGAGGTCGACGATTGTCGGGAGGGAGAGGCCGAGGAGGAGATGGTTTGTTGCTTTGCGACCGAGCTTTCGAGCGTCGAGGGAGGGCATGCGAGTGAGGTCCGTCTTTTCGAAGAGATATGTCTTGAACCAGTAAATCCGTCCTTCATGTCTATTCCACCGTCAGCTCCCACCCAAATCACTTGGCCTGGTCCGGTCCAACATACGCTTTCCGCAGATACTCCAACGTCGCGATGCGCTTGTTCGCAAGCTCTGTAACATGATGATGCATAATCCCCGCCTCATTCTGCTGCCACATTCCCGCCGTCCCAACCGCCCCATTCGACATTATCCCAATCGGCGTATTCGGCACGATCCCCCCATGAAGGGTCGCCGACCCCGTCGCACTCCGACTTAACATCTGCACTTCCATCGGCGCCGTCGTCTCCACACCGTCTGGTCTAGGCGCTACCTTGGCGGCAGCAGAGAGAGCGTAGTCCGGCAGCGCAGGAGGCGCCGTAGCATCCGTGACAAAAGCGTTGGGCCCGTTTCCAAACGAACTCCCACGCCGGCTCGACAGCGACGCCTTCCGCGAGAACGAGGCTTTGCGGTCTTTGGGGAGGATGCTGCTCGTAACGAAGGGATCAACGGCGTGGCCGTCGCGCGTGGTAGGGCGGGAGGCGGCGTTGGAGGAGAAGATGGATGTTGAGAAGATGGGCGTGCCCGTGCTGTTTGGGGTCTTGGGAGGCATGTTGTTTTTGTGAGGATCTGGCCCTGGGGGCGTATGTTTGCGTCTGTGGTTTGGTTTCTCGTCTAGCCGTGCGTGCGTGCGTTAAAGGAGCGCGGCAGCCGAAGGAGCCCGTTTTCGCCCAGAGCCGCAAGCGTCGCAGTGAATCCACGCGGGGATCGTTTAAGCGGTGTTTCGCCTCGCTACGCCTATAGCGCTCAGCGCCGCTTTTCTTCGCTTCGATTATCGTTCTTGCGACGAAGTATATGGTGGTGAGAGGGTGTATCGCTGCGAGTTGAACCCCTGGTGCTGGATGCGGATTGGGCGAGAATTGCTTTTGGAATGCAAGGAAGAATAAAAGATCCAGGGCCTTGCAGGTGAGACTGAAGATCCGCTAAACCACCTCCAGCGAAGACCGGAATAGACCACGATTCTTGGCAAGACGCGCATAGAGTATCGCCTTCGTGATTCTAATTGGCAGGAATAAGGGCCGAATTGAAGATGATCGTCTGGTTAGTTGTTACAGGCTTAAGCGTGTTGCAACGGAATTGGGGACGTTGTTATGGAGCCGTACGCGTAAAGGACATCCAACTTCAGTTTAGACAGTAGACGATACTCGGACGGGTGTATGGTACCGTGATACGCTTAGCAATCCATTCAACAAGGAGTCCTTCAATGTTTTCATCGACTTTTAGAGCATGCAAGGCCATCAGGGGATCATCTACAGAGTAGTACCACCATCATGCAAAGTAATTGGATGTCTACTTACCCTGTAGGGGGAAAGATCACATTTATTAAAATAAAGAGTTCTTTCTGTTAATGATACTGAGTAGTTAAGTGAGACTTGTCTAAGAATTCCATGGTTTGTTTATCCGCTTGTTTGGCGTTAAATTATTATGCAAGCCAGTCTTGTATAATGTTGTTAATGATAACTAGTTTTATTCATTATCTTCAACTTTCAAGGATGTCAAGGTTGCCTTTGATAGATATAGGCTGGAAGTTTTGACGGGTAATAAGGGTTCTCACTAGGAACTCCATATAATACAACGTTAGCTGGTCTCTTTGGAGATAATAGTTTTGGCATTAGATAAATATTTACGGTCAGCTAGCCTTTGCACAGAGTCAAAGTTACAAGGCCTCTAGCTTGATTTAAGCTCAGCTTCCCACGCTGAAACTGTCACGTCTTTGTGAAACTCCAAGAATCCCTCACTCACTCACCTCACAGAACCATCGCAACCATCTTCAATGAGAGCACAACACCTGCATATCAAATAACCACCCAAAAAATGACAACAATTCACATCTTACGCCATGGCCAAGCTCTACACAAGTACTTCACCCTCCATCCCATCTCCCATCTCCCATCTCACTAACAGCCCAGCGTCGAAAGAGGCTATCCCCACCACGACCCTACCCTAACAGACCTAGGCACGCGTCAAGCCCGCAGCATCCAACAAACCATTAAAATCCAACCAAACCTGATGATCGCATCGCCCATGACACGAGCCATACAAACCATGTACATCGTCTTCCGCTATCTCCTCCATAGCACAAAAACCCCCGTCCAAGTATGGCCCGACCTGCGCGAAGCCCACGACGCAACCTGCAACAAGGGCATCTCACGAAAAGAACTAGCCGACAAGTTTCCAAACCTTGACTTTTCAGCTTGTCCGGAGAAGTGGGACTTTGCGCCGCATACCCCGGATGATGCGACGGTACGAGCCGAAAGAGTTCGGCGGCGGTTGTGGGATGTTGCTAGGACTGGGGGCTATAGCCTATAAGAATATCATGGTCGTCACGCATCGAGGCATTGCTGCTTATTTGGTGCAGGGTGATGGATTCAGTGTTTGCGGTAAGTGTACCGATGCAAAGTGAGATTCTAGCTCATGATGTACAGAGTAGAACACCGGTCGTATCGCTTCGCTACGAGTGAAGAAGTCGACAAAGCGAGGCATGGAGTCAACGTAGATACAGGGCTGGAGCAAGATTTTGGCCCAACGGTGTTGATACCAGCTGAGAAGCCGAAAACTCGCCAAGAGCAGTCAAGCTGACAGGTAACTACTATCAATAGATGCAAAGCCCCTGCCCTCCCTGAAGCCATCATCTCTAAGCTTGGACGATCATGAGGTTGAGGAGAATACAACCCAATTACGGTGCTGACCCCCTCTCACTAAGCAAAAACAATGATCAACAAGAGACCAGTGGTGGCCACGTCAACATAAGCGGAATACCACCCATCTCACAATTTGGGGTCCATGACAAGTCCAAGTAAGCCGGAACAAACCCATAAATGATAAAATATCCCCACCCTTTCGAAACAAAATCTAATTTGGTAAACAAGTGTCAGCATCGGAGCTATCCAGCAAACTATCGATAGATAGCTTAACTAAAACAAGGAAGCGCTCTAGCTAAGCCTCACGAGTATATTTGCAGACCACCAAACCTCATCACTGCATCAGTGGCGGTGTAAACCACTTAATGGGTGCGGTGCATCATCCTGCAACTCCACACTTACAGCTATTTACGTTGTCCCGTAAGCCAGGCCACTGCAGGGCTGACCGGTAAAAACATGCATCTTCGCTGATCACTCTCAACACGCTGTGGAGATGGGATGAGAAGATGTCAGCACTACTAGTAGGGCTGAGCTCGGCATCACGGCAGTTTAAATAATCTCCCATCCAGGGCCAAATGAAAAGGAAAAAGAAAAAAAGGTAAGTTATTCAGTGCCTCTTTCTTTTGTTTCTCAGAGAATTGTGTTTACTGAGAAATCATGGCTTTCGTACGACCGTTGCTGTACGTCGCCCTCGGGCTTCTCATGGTCGTCTCCATCATCGAACTCTCCTTCATCTCAAGCATGGTCGGTTGGCTACACGGCAACGCCAGCGGAACTTTCTCATTCGAGTACCGCGGCACAAGACATAATCTCAAAGGCGAGCCTGCAAACCTGATCGTTGATCAGGGCCATACCAGCAACGGCGCAGCGGGAACAGCATTCGTCCTCATCGGCTGCGGAGGAATCATCGCTTTGATTCTTCGCAACAGACCAAACCCTGGGAGATTCAGTCGATTCTTTTACAACACGTGGCTGGTCTTCAACGTCCTCAGTTTACTGCTTATCCTCACGGCTCTTGTTTATACGTTTGTTGTGACGAGTAATCATAATGGACAACGTATCAACCCTGGTGTTGCGGCGGGTCTGGACGATGATGAGAAATATCCTCTTCAGTCGTGGACACCGCAGAACTGGTTCTCTGCATTCTTGGAACTCGATCTTACCAACTCGAATGAGAGGAACGACATTGAACATCACCTGCGTCTCATGCGAGGCTGGCAGTACAACCTTATCCCCTTCTTCATCGTCCACCTTGCCGAGACTGGCCTTGCACTCTGGGACGCTATGCTTCGACGAAAAGAGCCTGTGCCAGCCTATGCGCCGCCCAAGCACACCGTCTAAGTCAATCGCATATACGAAAAGGATCGGCACCCTTGTAGGATGGGACATTGTTTTTATTGAGTACATAAACGAAGAAATAAGGCATCTTACCTCGGTATAGAATGTATAGAGGGAAATCTTTAATGACATAATAAACAAGTTGAATAAACTTACTCACCTGCTTCATTCGTGATAGAGGCCAGTGACTGAATTGTGATTACAAATCCTGTACTCTGCAACTTAGGGAGTACACCAAGGGCGTGCCAATGAGTCACTAGTTAGAGCGCCTAGCGGGGCATTTTCTCAACACCATAAAAGCCATCTCATTTGTCAAATCGTCCACAAATCAGATCAAAATGACTTATTCACTCTTCATCGGCAACAAGCGCTACTCCTCTTGGTCAATGCGACCCTGGGTTCTCCTCAAAGCCCTCGAGATCCCCTTCGACGAGAAACTCAATCTCTTCAAACCTGGTCGTCGTCAACCCGACTTCCTCGCCTTTTCACCAACGGGAAAAGTCCCCTGTCTTCATGATGGAGAGACATCAATTGTTGCTTTTGGACTCGCTAGCTATCTGCGAGTACATCGCGGAGAGATACCCCGATGCTTGGCCGGCTGACGCAGCAGCACGCGCTTTTGCTCGTAGCGCCGCTGCGGAGATGCACTCTAGCTTCGACACTATTCGCGCTGAGTGCTCTATGAACGCTGGATTGAGAATAGAGCTTGGAACACCGAGCGAAGCGCTGCAGAAGGATATCAATCGCTTCAATGAGCTTTTCAAAGAGGGGTTGGACAAGTTTGGTGGACCGTGGTTGGCGGGCGATAAGTTCACGGTTGTGGATGCTATGTATGCTCCTATCGCTTCGAGGGTCAAGACCTATGGTATCGAGCTGGATGGTGCGGCGAAGGAGTATGCTGATCGGTTGTTTGAGCATGAGGCTGTGCAGGCGTGGATTCAGGGCGGTATCAAGGAGACGAGCCGAGAGCCTGGTCACGAGGATGATTGTGTGAGAGGTCGAAAGATTCTGAAGGACTTGACCAAGGAGTAAGGAATTAATGATGCCTTGTAAAGGTACAGTTGGCTATGGAAATGGCTATATAAGAAAGTTACAAGACAACCAAGCGCGTTTGGGAACGTGATTGACTCAATAAGTGTTTCGGTATCTAGTTTTTCCAAAGGAAGTTCCTGCGAAGCTCAGATATGCCATCTTGGTAAGAATGTAAAACTTCTTCCCCCAAATGATGAATGCACCCGCGAATACAGTGATGACAAATGACAGAAAACAGACCAGGATAAACGTATCCTGCACGCCCATGCTGCCAATCCGAGGTTGAATACCAAACGTCATAGCAAAGCCAATTATGTTCCTGATCAAGATAACAGTCGTGATGGCTTCGCCATCAACTTCCTTGTGGTAGTCAACAACATACGCCATCGTAAGCGCAGCTGCAACAATCGACCCAAAGCCAACGGGTCCCATACCGACAGCGGGACCGATCCAAGGTAACGAATTAGCTGCACCGACGCCTTAGAGTAGAAGACCGCCTGACATTAGATATACCATCGGTATGAAGACCCAAAGACGGAACTCTGGCTCGAGCCAG
>VYWZ01001331.1:0-10445 GCA_008711595.1 Fusarium xyrophilum | reverse complement strand
ATCCCGGTCCCGTGACTTACTGTAAGAGGGAATGATCCGAGGAATTCATGTAGGAAAAAGGGGGGCTGCTGACGCTGGCGGGGCGGAAACGGAAGGAAATGATCTCCCCGACGTGAGAGGAAAGGTTCATGGAATTCATGCAGGAAAGGTGGGACATTCCACCCCTACGCAAGGGACGGGACGGCTGAGGAGGGCGTGGTTGGAGTATTGGACATGGGGAGCCACACTGCTGTATTCACGAGGTTAATGGTTGTTGCTTTTTCTGGTTGCTCACCAACTACCAATTGTTCCTCAGGCTAAATACTTAAAGGAATGTGCAACCCGACAAGGCAACTACCTGCAGGCCTCACCGACAACTGGTTCGCCAACATCAACTTTTATTGACCTTGTTTCATGCCCTCTTCTCGTTAAGCCCCAGACCCTCAAAGGCACGGTGCATACGGCACAACAAGCGCCCCAAAGCCCCACCAAGACCTCAACTATCATAACAACCAACAGCATCGACTTCCTTAGACGTGGCTTCATTGCCCTCCTCCTTGTCATCTCCGATATCTTGATTGCAACTATTTCTATCTGTAAACGCTTCCAAAAAAGTTCCAAATCATTGCATAGCCAGGAATATCTGATCACTACTCTATCGCATCCCCTTTCCGGTCTATGCATTGGGATCATGGGGGACAACACGTCAAGGATATTTTTTCAGGGGAGCGAAGGTGGTCAATGCGAAGATACGGTCTACAGCCCGTTGTCGATGGCGTTATCTTGATGCAGGATGCCAGCGAACAGCAGACACGCTATTAGAAGAACACGAGGAGGCCATTTGTGATATATAGCGCCTCTGCTGCGCGCTCCCCTGTTGCTGAGCTACTAGAGAAGATCTGTATAAGGGATCAGGAAGATATCGCCGATGACTGGGTAGACTTAGAACGGGGCTTGCCACTTCCGAAAAGGGCTGTGATTAGAACTCAGATTTAGAAGCATGGCAATGAAGCAACATTTTATAATGACCTTTTTATGCATATATAATCTCAACATGCAGTAATAAATACCATCAAGTTGTGTGAACTACCTATCTCTATATCCCCTTGCAGTGTCCTCATAAGCCGTATATCTCATCCGAGGCTTCAGATAAAGAACTATCAATTGTTTGTCTAGGAGCCATAGATTAGGATCATTACAGGCGGATCTTAAAGAAATTATAATCTTAATTTTAATATAGATAGACAGTGTTCAGATGAAAAGCCTGGAAAGATACTTTAGGGAATAAACTTAATCAGCAGGGTAGACACAAGGCAAGGCTTCACACTTTAAAACGCGCGCACCAGATACATACAGCCCAGAAGGAGGTAAGAGATAAAATGAAGTTAATTCAGTAAAGAATATATAATACACTAGCTATCTATACCTATATAACCCGAGTCTCATCTATAGCCTCTATCAGTATTTCATCTAATACTGCAGATATAAATAAGCTAGCACAAGAGGGTGACAGGGTACATAGTAGGGCTTACTGCTCCCGCAGAAACATGGCAAACTTACAGGCAATCTCAGTAACTAAAGAGTCATCCTGGATATAGTATTCTATCCCCCTAGAAAGTATTCCTACAAGGATCGCGATCCGGAGGCATTTATCGTAAGTATTGCCTTAAGTAGGTATACCGCCTAGTAAATAAAAGGCGTTATCTTCATTATAGCCAAGGTCAGGTGACTTCAGTTATAGTTAAACGAATTGGTCGCCCCATTAAGTCTTAATCGTATATCGTAGATCTTCCAGAGAAACTATAAGGCAGCGGGTCCAGCGTTAGAACTTGTCGAGTAGAAGGACGGGCTTTAGGCTAGATTCGAGGCGTTAGTGAAGGAGTTCAAGGAATCTATATAGTCCATGCTCTTTTACTTCTTTACACAAGGCTAGGAAGCTAAGCGAGTCTAGTAAAGAACCAGAGTATAAGGTAACGAATAGGATGATAAGTTTCAGAAGCTTATCTTTATACTCAATATATAAGATTATTTTACCTGCAGGTATTATGCAGGAGAGGGGGTTAAGAATTTACATTTTTATATTTGTTTTCTAAGGATAGAGGTCAGGCTAGGGCATTAGCTGACTTTTGAACCGCTGCCTACTAGCGAAAACTTATCACGAGCTCTTTTAAGACCCCCTATATGGATAGTTACGAATGCAGAGCGTCAAGACGCTGTATGTCGCCAAGTCGGGCTATAAGCAGTTTTTGCACGCCCCTCCAAATATGCCCCCTGTTATACCAGCAATAATTTTCCTCTACATTCACAAATAAATTCTAGATTAGCCCTGAATTCTTAGACTATTATATAAATCCCCTGAACTTATTAGACCTTAAGCCATCTTTCATCAGCTAGACGCCAAATAAAAATAGCATCACTCACATCGCCAAACGAATTAGAATTATTAATGTGATTTTCATACAGCTAGGTAGCGTTTGCTTACGACTTTATATCATAAAGCCCTGATATATATTAGTATACCAAGAATTTCTTCAACACACAGACAGTGTCATCATCAAGGATACCATCAGTCATACTAGAGAGCATACTCTCTATATAGCGAGGTATAGTATGCTAGAACTAGAGCAGATATTTCAATAGAAACTTTTTTCACTTTAGCAAGAGAATCAAGATATTGTCATTAGGGCATACTGGTCGGGTAAAGAAGATCGGGGATGTCTAGGATACTATGAAGGAAGATACTATAGGACATGGCATTTCCAGAGGGATTAGCGGGTAAATTCAAGCGAGTGGCTATAAGACGATTCGTCGGGCTGGGTCACACCAAAGAAGCAACTGGAGGAAAAAGATTTTATTTGATGTATGAATGGGAAACGGGTCAAAGAGTGGTCCATTTCAATTAACTCAGAAGTAGAAGAGAACTATTTATGAATACTGAGAGAGTGGAGTGAAACACCGAAAATAAGAATAGGAAATCCTCCGTCCCTGGGAAACTATAGCTGAGAGTGGGATCCAAGACCAGGAGATAAGAGTGGATTATTTATTAGCAAGTTAACAGGCAATATGGCTGACGATAGACTCTAAGGAGCAGCGCTAGCATTGGCAGCATTCTCCGGCTCACTTTAGATATCGCAAGACCTCTGATATTAGTCTTTCATATCCACATATAAGCCTAAATCGGAGTCAAGGGATTTTAGAGTAGGGCGCCGCATTGGCGAAGCTTGGCTTGTCGGTACATCTATAGGGCTGGGCCATAGACACATCCTATAAGCAATTGCGGTCCCGATGAGAAGCATATTCTTCCTGGCATGGAGTGGAAAGGCATAACATTCTACACAGCCGAGAAAGAAACCAATAATAATCGCCAGCTCGGTGCTTTTGACTTTCCACCAGTTAACAGGCCCTAAGTCACTGGAAGCTTGCTCTCCGAGGGACGCTAGGATAAAAGGTAAATTGTCTTCTGTCTCAGGCAGACACGTGATAGGGACAATATTACGACGGATATTGCAGTAGCGATGGTAGATCTGATTGGTACAATCTTGTAGATGCTCGATGCTGCTATCCACTTCCTTCGATGGTAATCTGAGAAATTGGGGAAGCATATGGATTTGGTTTATGATGAACACAAGAACGGGTTCTTGTTTGCCCCCTTCAATCAACGATGGGATGGTCTCATCTGGAAGAAGAAGGCGACGGAGACAAGCTAGGGAAAGGATGATGCCACTAAGGCCCATATCGTTTTCCTCCAAGACAGCAAGCTGCCTGGTCTGACCAAGGTGAATATTGGTCAGCTGTCGTTCAACTTTTTGTTCAAGTCGCTGGATGGAGCTTAAGATCAGGCTCAATTGTTGTTACGGGGGTGACTGAGGGGGAGTAGGAGGAAGAGGAATAAGAAAAGGAAGAGGAAGAAGAGGAGGAGGTGGTGGAGGATAACCCAGAGGAGGGCGGATGGCTGGAAGATAACTGATGCGTGGGGATATGGTCGACCACCGGCTTTGTGGAGAAGTATCAACATCCGGGACACGTTCGAATCTTCTGGATCGGTCCTCAACCTGCCAGCAGTCTCTAGGAAGTGAGCTTCTGGTGTCGTAGGCTAGTACTCGGCAACGTTGCGATAATGAATAGTAATAGCAGCGATGAGTTGTAGTGGTATGTCGGTCGAGTAGTTGTCGATCTGAAGGCTAAGAGATAGATTCAGGTCACGAAGAATATCCTCAGCCTTTGGATTCCCTTCTGTTTGCTGCCCAAAAGATATGGTGGAGAATAGAGTGTTTTGGGGATATCGCCGTTCCTGTACAAGTTCATCGAGGTCGCTAGAAAGTTGACGATTCGAGGTTGCTCGGTTTTGTGGACGAGCTTTCATCTCTGAGTAGATGTCATCCCGAACATTGGCAACAAAATCTCGAAGTGTAGACTTCTTTATGGATTGGAGAGTCGAATAATATAGTGGCTGGGCATTGCGATCACTGCAACACAGTTTGAACTTGGGGGAAAGAAGGTTAATAGCAAGTATCTGCAGCTCATGTTCACTCTGAGCCTCAGAGGGTTCAAGGGGTGTAGTATCCTTAATAATTTTCATGATTTTGGAGGATGGAAGCTGGTAAGGAATCGTTTGGCTGTATAAGAGAGAGATTGGTATGAAGAAGAGAGGAAGCAAAGATTGAAGCCGCAAGCGGGGAGTAGCCAGTATTTGTGACAGAAGTGTCCAACTCATCAACCAATAATATAGCGAATAGGATAATCTTTCCTGTTCTGTTCTAGAGCAGCTGAAACCTGGAATAAGCAAGTATGTTGTCGTCCGAGATGACGGGGCGAGGCTTCCAAGTTGCAGTTGAGAGGAGAGCACTTGCACGCCCCCTCCGACCCGCACGCCGATCCACGCCCTTGCTCGCTTAGTCCCCTGCCGCTAATGGTTCGGATTGAACCCCTGCTAGCCTGGGGGCTACAGGTCCGCAATGTGATTTCCCTCTTGCGTGGACTAACGGAAGCACATGGATGGTTGCCACCAACTGGAGTGTGGATGGACTCGGACGTTGGTGGCCAAATGGGTACAATTTGTTCAGTTCCTATCATCTCGGAATTTTTTACTCAAAAACCATTTCAAAATCGGTGTCACTCTCATGACTGAGCATGTATTCAATAAACTTGGTAGGCAATGTATATTTAGCAAGAGAAATACTGGCAGGTCAGAGAGAAGCAGGTGCTATTCTTAGCAGAACCTTTCAATGCTGCCAATATCATAGACCAGGGCGTAGCTGACCATTCTGATCGTTCTCTGGTTCATCCGATATGTAGATTTCACCTCACCGGACTGATGGAGCGTGATAGCAGTGTGAGATTCTGCATGAGATACACATCCACTCAAACGTCGTGGTGTAGCTGGGGAAGGGGAAGGGGGAGAGGGTGGGTTGTATGTGGTACCTGCGGTGAACAACAAGACCTAGGAATGTCAAGACCTGTTCTTATTATGGTTGTTCATCAACGTTGTATTTTGAAGTAACTCTGGACAGTTATCTGCAAAGACATGCAGCCTGATGTTCAGAACCCCTGAAAATTCGTGATACGGCTGCAGGTTGGCAAGGTTGGATAGCCTAGCCAAGTCAGCAAAAGAAGAGAGCTATCCCACCCTCCCTATTCTAACAGAGTTTCGCCATAGTGTGAGCTCACTGGTCTTCTTGGGCAAGGATTATTACTTAACTAACTCGTGTTATGGCAGAAGGGCCAGTTGTCCTCTCGAGCCCGGCTCTGTCTATGGCAGTACCAGTATAAAGATTTAGTTATAAAGCCAGAGTTAACATTATATACTTCTTTAATAGGCCCTTAACTGCACTTGAACTTCTCTATTCATCTTGCTAACTATAGGTACATAGTATTATGTCCTCCTGGCCGAAGAAGCCCCTTTTGCCCCTAAATAATGCAGTGAGTTTTATTCTTTCCCTGGAAGGAAGATATCTAAAAGGCCAAGAATTGGCAGAGAGGGCCTCTGAATTCCTTAAGAATCACGATAACCTTCCAGAAGATAGCTATATCTACGAGATTCCTTATAGGGAGATTGGGAAATGGAGGACTGACTGGGTGGTCTCCTTATTAGGTGCAAAAGACGGGATTACAGCCATAAAGTGCCGATTCAAACGCTGAGAGGAGTTGGTGTTATACCTAGAGGCGCTAAGAATATATAGCATTGTTTCAACTGCTGTCTCGAGTTTGTATCACTCAATAAGGTCCCATAGGCGTGAATCGATTAGGCTGTCATGAATATGCCGTGTCGTTGATGAGGTAACACGTTAGTGGCTGGCGGTAAGGCTCTGGGATTCTCAAGGTTGCACTCGCATGCAGGCCCAGACTCTGAGGAGGTTGATATGGCTGCAAAGCCTGATCGTGAATAAAGACTCTGGCGGTGAGAATGGGAGTCGGAGGGTATATAATGGCTTTAGATGCGGACATTTTGTTACAATCTAGTAGACAATCTTCACTTTGTATCGTTCTTTCTCTCTTAATAATGAATACATTCCTTAGTAAGACTTCCTCTATAATATTATCAGTGGCTGCTATTGATCTAATACTCTTTAAAGAGTCACTCTCATAATAGAGGAGTGCATTCCTACTAAACCCAATAACATATAGAAGCTCAATAAACTCACCAAATGCAAAAACAAAGTTCACAGGAAGGGCCAGAAGATATTAAAGTACTTAAGTTATCTTATAGTTATAATATTCTTGGTTATACTTTCGACTATCGCGGTTTACCTTCTTCTTTATCTTCTAGAGTTGATAGCTACGGAAGCAGTGAACTAGGAAGATTCCCTAGCGGTTAGAGAATAGAGATCTAATAGACTTTCATTATTTTAAAAGTATATATACTTAAGCTAGTTCCTGTTATTACTCTTTTAGCTCTTACTTTATTCCAGTCAGTAGAGTTCAACCTCTGAAATAACCTTGTGGCATTCCGTGTTCAGCGGACATCAGGCTCGTGAGATGTACTGGGTGCCACAAGACTACAGTGCAGCATGTGGCGTAGAAATCCCGACCCTATATCCCGTCACCCGATAGCGCAGTACTGTGCGCTAAGTATCCCGCCCGCACGGATTTCCCTGCCATAAGCAGCGGGTATATAAGTAGCATAGTGCCCCCCGCCACAGAACCCATCATCAAAACAAATCATATCCGCTTTGCACTGAGCTGTCCCCCTCAGCAACACTATGTCCACACAGAGCCCTCCCATCATATCAGCATCAGACCCACTGGTCACAAAACTGAATGACTTTTATTCAGCCTTCACTGCACTCCTTTGCACGCTTCGCAATGAAATCCCTCAACCGAAGCCCCAGACGCGTTCAACGGTCGCGGAAACAGCTGCAGCACTGAGGACAACCGAGCGTGGCATGACTGTTTTGCAGAGCCAGTTAGAAGCAATAATATCACAGGCGAAGGGTGCCCAGGCTCAGGCCCGAAACTTCAACCTTCCTGGCGTTGCTGCCCTCATGGAACAAAGCATTAGCGAAGCCACGAACCGCCTACAGATAGACACTCGATCAGAACCGATACCGCACGAGCAGTGCCCCAATACATAAATCGGAATTCCTGAGCAAGGGGTCTTATTGCAATGCCAGGCAAGTGGAACTTTATCACTACAGCTTGCACAGACATCGGACGATCAACGGTATGTCGGCTCAGAGGATGTGATCATGACTGGTCACAGGGACGGAGGTGACGACGCCCAGCACACAGCCCAGCCACCAACCACCCCGAGCCCAACCAAGCGGGCAAGATTCGATCTCAATACAATACCCGATAACATGGCCTTCGGAAGGAGTTACTCCGTTATGAGTGAATCAACGAGTTCCTCCATAGTTACCGACATATCACCAGCTAGTTCTATCGCAACCACTCACATTATATGGCCAGACAGCTCTACCGAGGCTTACGAGCAGGATGAGATCATGTTGGACATCGACATAGGGGATGGCGCACAAACAGGACAATCCTCCACTGGCGGCCTTAATGCCAAGACCGATCAGAGTCCTACGGCCGACACCAGGGCTGACCAGCCACCACCGAGTGCCACAGCCAACGATAACGAAGCCCACTCTCAGATACACACGGCCGATAATACAACCAGCCCTCCACCACCAGTAGCCAGTGACATACGCCCCCCATATAATAATCAGTCTCATGCAGATAACGATTTAGGCCGAGTGCTGGATACAGCCATTAATATACTCTCCGCTGCTACAGCGAACCAACACGCCGACGACCAGCAAGCTTTATCTCCCTCTACCAGCTCAGGCAGAGAAGAAAGCGATGCCGCTAGCAAAGGAACCGAACTGAATACCAGGCCGGGTATACCAGCACGACAGAGGTCGTCGCTATCTCAGCTAAGCGAAGCCGCGACTTACATCACATCGCCAGACAGCTCCACTGGTACTTATGGGCAAGATCCTACCATGTCGAGCGTTGAAGGTATAGAAGATGATGATCAGTCATGACAATGCCTAGCTGCAGGCCTCGACGTAACGTCAGCTGAGACGGCCATCGTCTGACGGCTGCAGAGCCCTGCAGCGAACAAGACCGCCAACAAGGCAGACTCTATAGTCAACACTGAAGCTCATTCTCCTGGTTCAATACCAGAGGACACCGACGACGAAGGATCGCAGTCCCCTCCCTGTCCAAACAGCATAGAAGGAGATACCCACGACGAACTGAGAGACGCATTGCCAACTCTAACGTCGGCCGATATAAGAAGGCTTATTTCGAAAATTCAGGAATTAGAAGTCCAAGGTCGTGGACAACATATCTCTATTCCTCCTGTTAATTTTGACTTAGAAGATATAAAAAAGGGCATCGACACGGGAAAATGGAGATGCACAACCTGTGAATACGTGGGTCGGAAAGGTAGGGGATACGCGTCGATCTATTCAGACACACCGGAGAACCGACCTTTGATCGATTAGTCAGCTTTCACTACAGAATTCAAGCGGCCTACAATTATTAAAGCCAAGGCTATGTTTGAAGATACTGCCTAGAATCCACTAGAAGGGAAGATTCCTTACTATATCAGCCATGCCGACATTCTCTCTAAGTAATTATTAGACCCTGGGACTCTTATTACTAAAAACCCTGACCTCTACAATATATATAGAAACTATCACCATATTGGCGGCCATTGCTCCGGAAATCGCATGCACTGGGAAGATTTTACTTATCAGGATGGAACCGATGAGGGACTGGTATATCGCAGTCTGCGATCCTACAACGAGGTGTACTTTAGGACTGGATATAAACTGTGGCTAGTGATTGCAAAACATCATATCGCTAAGTTTAATGTATTTATCAGAATAACGTGGAAATGCAAAGAATGCATTAGTGCGATTTCTTATAAATGTCTCTTTCTTGCCCCCTTAAGACTTAAGAAGGCAGGCATCGACTATAACATTTATATTATTGGATATAGAGAGACTTTCTAGACTTTAACTAGGCAGCAATATAGCATCATTAAGATTAGTTATTGCGCTGCCTAGTTAATGAACTTTCTATACCCTAGCGAGTTAATTGATTATAAGAAGCTTACTTACTGTTAGGAATGTGATCAGCACCTGATCAGCACTAAATATAGCGTTAAACTAGTGTTAGGGCAACCTAGCCAGAAGCGTAAACTACGTTAAGCAGACTCTATCTTCTATCTGAAGAGGATGACACGCGCTAGCACTGCTAGAATGATTAAGGAAGCTAAGTATAAGCTAGTGGCCACAGTGTGTAGCATATCGGCGCTTCGATAATTCACTGAGCTTATAAAATAGTGGAGGCAGCAATATATCACTATTTCTGTAGATTAAAGCCAGAGCACACTCGAGCAGGTGATGGTTTACCTGAAATACTCTGCAGTAACAATAAGGTTGCAAAAACTCCACCTTCGGCTTGCCTAAAGAAGACTTGCAAAGGAAGCCGAGAGCGCAAAGGACCTGATGTTATTACTATATAAGTCAACTTTCCTCGACGAACTTACAGACCGCCACGGTATGCAAAATGAAGAGCTCAAAAGCCACCTTAAAGAGGGTAAATAATGGGATTCGGTGTGTAGGAAATATGATGGCTTGCTACCATTCATCCTCTTGAACAAGCACAATGAATTTGTGATTTCCAAGGCGCAATGGATAAGCCTCACCTATAAAGTCCATGTCAAGAAAATTAAAGCATTCCACAATCTTCTTGACGATGATTATATAAAGAACATATATGTAGCAGGGAAGTTGATTGAAGAAATGCTATTTAGGCTACCTATAGTGTTTGCCTGGGAGAGCACTGGACTGAATTTTGCGTCGATCAAAGAATTAGCTTAGTATACTGAGAATCTGTTCTCGGAGGCTCAGACATAGCAAAGATTACAGCCGAGGCTCGTCCTCGGATATAACAACGATTATGTAATGTTGTTGAAAATGGATGTTTTGCTGTTAAACGGAACATGACAT
>VYWZ01001330.1:0-19494 GCA_008711595.1 Fusarium xyrophilum | reverse complement strand
TAAGCTATAAGTTTCTTAAGATACCTAGATTTAGGTTTTTTATCTAGAGTCTGTAGAGAATTCTAGCGTTATATAGTATTAAAGATAGTAGCAGGTGAACACTTTATATTACAGGTGATATTATAGTATAACCTTCTGTTTTCTACCTCCTGCACTATAAGGGCATAGACTGTCTTGCTTAGGTCCTGATTAGGCCTACACTTTACGTATAAAATAGATAAAATCCCGTCCTTTTTAGATATGGTTAAAGATAATTATGAACGATTGAAAAGTCAGATATATCGCGAGGTTTTGTGGTGCGCTACCTGTTGGCGGGGCAGCGTTCAGATTCTTTTGGACACTAATTTTACCTTGAGCAGATAAAGGATTACAGCAACGATAAATAGCCATCATCGAACCGGAAGATATTTGATGAGCCCTGAAGGCTTCAGAGAATCTACAACTATAGATAGAAGTGCGTGGCTGGCTCGTGTTGCATCATCTTCAAACTCAGACAAGGCTTGAAGCGTTTCTTGCGGTAAGCAGGTGGAACCAGTTTGGACAGCTTGAGCTGCCGGGGCAAAGCAGAACAAGCTTATGTAGTAACCAGAACTCAATAAGAAAACATACATTCAGTAGAGAATTAACATCTGAAAATTGTTAGCTAGGATGCGCTATGTCGTTTCTTGAGCTCACCGTCTTGGTTATAGTACTGCCTTTTCCAGCGATGCAAACCCCTTCGTAAACGTTCCAGATGAGGGACGAGATCTAAGTTGGAAATAGATCCGTCCCGGGACTTCAGTGAGAGCAGGAAATCTCTTCCCTTTCGAGTCTCTATCGACAGTTCAAAGTAACCTTCCCAGAGATGGCTGTCCGGTAAAGACTCGGTGAAATTCATTGCAAATCGGTCTTTGACTGTTTGTCTCGACTTCTCGGGCAACAATGGCTCAAGACCAAGGCAAGTCGTGAGACCTTCATCTGCGAGGTATTTGAACACACAGAGAAGCCCATTCCATTCCTTCCTAATAGAGTTCAGATTGGAAGGGGTGAGCCTGGAGTTGGAGGATTCATTATGGAAGCAATAGCCTTCATGAGCTAAAGTAATAGCGTTGGAAAGAAGACTCCTATTTTAGATTCATGAGTACAATCGATCGATCGGGCATATCATATGCTTACCATGAAATTTGTTGCTTCGATATGTCGGCGATACAATATTCAGCCTTTCCATCAACGATACCATCCCATACCGTCGCTGTCCAGTAAGTGGGTCTATTCTATCGGACGAAATCTTGGAGCCTTAGCTGTTGGCATGATCATGAGCTTCGTCCTCTCCTTCTGTAAAGTCAGACGGGTTATTGATGGCCTTCACATGCCAGTCAATCAGAAGTAGCATTGAGGCCATCGCTCCGAGAGAACGCGTAGTCGTAGACCCCCACATGACGGACTGGAGGGATCGCTGTAGGATCCTCCACGCTTGCCAGTGTATGCGCTCGGATCTGATCTCGCCATGATCTCCAGGCAGTGGAAATTATCTCGAGGAGAGCATGATAAGACAGATCACCAAAAGAGGCTCCTCAGTAACAAGCTGACCATGAGTGGCCCGGTCGCGGTAGTAAGATGGGATAATTGGCTTTAGGGGCCATAACTGGTCGAAGAAGAATCTTAGGTAATCTATCACTTCTTGTTGCCATACAATCCCTCTTTTGATAAGTGAAAAGTTCTTCCATACCCTGTCCCGACTGAGGGCTATCTCTGAGATACCAGGCGGAGAGGTAGTAGATGGAACTTGGCTTTCACGGCTGGGCGTGGCAAAAGCGTTGTTGTAAGCATGGGTACCGCTCGCAGCGACGGTGAGAAGGTCGAGGGCATCTGATGCATTACTTGTATCTGTTGAAATAATTCGCGTTCTTGCGTCGAGTGCGTTTGGCAAACTTGAAACTCGGGAACTGTCGGTGACGGGCACATCATCTACGTATTCTCTCTCGATAGGACGATGAACTGGGACATCTCGAGACGTAAGTGGTAAAAAAGGGATGCCGACATCGGCGCCCGTGTAATTGTGACGCGAAACTGGCTCGATGTTTTCAACTGGAAGCGACAACCTTCGCTTGATGCGTCGCGAGGCTCTCTGAATTCAAAAAGTTGATTGTCGGCTGAGCATCGCTTACATGGCTGCCTATGATCTGATGCTGGCTCGCAGCGAGTCCTGCGCTTACGACACCGCTCGCAAGATAAGTAAGCGGGGCGTCGCTTAGATTCAGGAGGTGATTCTGCTTGGTTGATGGGTACGAAGCCAAGCTACAGGCCCTGCCAGCCTTTGCTGCCGGTGTGACCCGTCATCTTTGGGTTATCCGAACATTGTTACTACAGCTCTCCGCACCGTAAAAAGTGCCTGATTTACTGCCGTTTGGGACAGTTGGACGAATGTTTCGGAGTTCGGCTAGTAGTAGACAGGGAAGCATCCTCAATGTTCGGACACAATTCTTGGTTCCGGCTTTTCTGAATATCCGGAGAAGGCTTGCCCCAAGTCGGTTTGATCAACTGCAACCCCTCACTGCAAAAGTGTTATTTTCTGCGGGCTGCTCCTGACTAGACTGATTAGTCACGTCGGGTGAGGAGATCGTTTTTATTCTGAAGTCTTCTGGATCTACGTCTGGGAAACCGAAGTTGGTTCCTGCAACGACGCGGTGGCTAGATTGCAACATTCTTAAAGCCCAGCACTTTACATTCCGGGATCCAGGAGCTGAATACCAGGAGACTGTTGTGGCTAAGTAAGCGAGCAAACTATCGAAGTCAGCATCGGCTAACATAACTATATAGTGGAAGCTTCTGCCACGTCGCGAACACACTCGCATTCATTTCATACGTCAACAAAGGCTCCTGCATGGCCCTGCCCTCGTCGCTCCCCTATTCACTTTCCAAGCTGAAGAGAATTTTCAAGGAGTGTAAGGCTACAGTGCTTAACATGTTCTCCTCGTTCATGGCCGGCGTCATCAAGGAAGCTCGCAAGGACCCCAAGCTTCTAGCCATACTCCAGAGCTTTGACGCCTGTACTTATGGTGGACTTCCACTGGAGGAAGAGGAAGCAACTTGGGCTCGGGAGCAGGGTATCAACCTAGTCGACCTCTTCGCCAGCACAGAGGTCGGCTGTATGTTCATGGGTGTAGGGGGACGGCGGAATTTATTGCGGATGTGGCCTGGAACAATATTTGAGATGCGACCCATATCCATCGCGCCAGATGACACTGTCAGCGGTCCTCCCAGCAATGCTGCTGACGGTGCACCAACTGGGAAGCTCGTGGAACTATTGGTCCCCAAACATGCGACTGAATGTCCGCACCCTTCGCTCTGTGACCTAACAAGAAGTGGCTTCATTACAGGCGATGTCTTTCTGGAAGTCGGACCAGATCGTTACATCTCCAAGGGCCGTACTGACGACTGGATCAAGATGGAGATTTTGCTGCGCTGCGATACACGATCCATTGAGAACAACTCACTTGAGACGTGTCGCAAGGATCTCATCAGCGCCGCGGTGGTCGTGGGAGCTGCCAGACCTTCACCAGCCCTTTTTGTCGAGACCAAACAAACTGAGGCCATGATGAATTGCAGGCTAAGATATTACATCGAATTGCCGCATTCCATGAGCGTAGATATAAACACGAGCGTATCCTCGACTCGCGGCTTATTACCGGTATCGTCGTGCCTGGTAGTACACTACCGAGAACTGCAAAGGGTAGTATATAAAGGAAAGTGGTTTAGAGAAAGTTCAAAGAAGACTTGGATAGGATTTATTCAGAGGTGTATCCTAAAGAGTAAACTTGAGGCTTATTAGGGATGGAGGAATTGAGTTATTTGTTGGATAGTTGATTACAGGAGCTCCGCCAGGTCGCAATCACTAGCCCGTAGCTAATGCCGACCTGCTTCTGTGCTGAACCTCAACTGATATCTTTCCCTTGGTTCTGCGACTGTTGGCCCACGAGGTCTCTCTTCCTCACATGGCACGCAGAATTGTTGCAGTGCCTCAACACTCCAGCCCTCTTGTCTATGCGGTGAAACCTCTCCCACTCGCGGATCTCTTTCGGCCTGTTTTTCTATCATAATGGTCAGGATCCACAAATACCTTTTCTGCACATCCTCAATCTCCTCCGACCTGAGCTTCTCCCGCATGATGTCTATAGGTGACTTGCCTCTGTCACTTCTAACCAACATATCAGCCCCCGCATCTAGTAGCAATCGGACACAATCCTCATCTACGCTGCTCACAGCTTCATGTAGAGCAGTGCCTCTGTCGTTCGCTTTGGCGTTGACATCTGCTCCGTGTACTAGAAGAAGTGAGATACATTTCGGGTGGCTACGCCGTGCGGCCAAGTGTAGCGGCGTTCTTCCCTCCACATTAGTCGCGTTGGCGTCGGCACCGTATTCCAGCACGAGTCGCAGAGAGTCAGAGTGCTCATGGAGGGCAGCAATATGAGCCAGGCTGATGTCGCCCGCCATCTTTTCCTTGGAACTTGCGTCCGTGAGCAGTTGTCGGAGGATCTCGACCTCCTCTGGGCTATGGCACGCGGCGGCTTGGAGAACAGGAGTGATACGATGCCCAAAACGCTCTACCGGAATCGTAATGTCTGTGCCATGATCTGTGAGGAGTTGCACTGCTCGCTGGCTTCTTACCTTGAAGGCTAGAATCAGGGGCGTAGTATCGCCTGAAGGGATAGTTGATACGCGATTTACATCGGCAACACTTGTATCCAGTAGTGTCTTGATGACGGCCTCGCTGTAGTCACCTGGTTTGGCCATCTGATTAACAGCACAAAATAGCGATGTCCAGCCGTCAGCGGCGGCAATGTTCGGATCGGCGCCTCGTTAGAGCAATGGAATAAAGGCTAGGGCTGGGTCATGCCCTGCTTGAATGGTAAAATGGAGGGCTGTGCATCCTTCCTCACCCGCTAGCTTAGCATCCGCTCCGAGATCCAAGAGTAGGGATACGGGAGGAGAAAAGGGCCTCTTCATTGATGCTATGTGAAGTGGTGTTTGACCATTACTGTCTGTCGCATCCACCCGGGCGCCGTGCTTAATGAGATTATTGATCACATCTCTGTTTCCGAAGTCTACTGTAGTGTGGAGAGTAGCCAGACCATCTGATGCTTGCGCGCTCGGATTTGCTTTTCGCTCAAGCAGAAGATCTGCGATGGTGTTGGTCCCATAGATACTGGAAACGTGAAGCGGAGTCCAGCCAGCTTCATCCTTGATCTCAGTGTCGGTTTCCAGTCGAGTAATAGAGCGGCCATGTCTACATTGCCGCTGCGGCTCACAGCGTGAAGAGCTGCCCACGAGTCAAAGCTCTGGATATTGGGATCTGCTTTCGCCTCAAGTAAAAGGACGCCAGCATCGATCTTGTCATGACAGACAGCGGCAAACAGTGCTGTATCTCCAATACCGTCTCTGATATTGATATCAACCCCAGGTTGCTGAAGGAGGTCCTTTAGCTCGGGTATGTCTCCACGGATTGCTGCCTTGACGATGGGCTCGTTTCGTATAGCCTGTCTGAGAACGTCCGTCATGGCGACAGCGACTTTGTGGGATGCGCTTTTACCTCCGCTACCGTCTTCGGCATTTGATGGCGGCCCATCATCTTGAACAATGGAGTCTTCGTCAAAGTCATCCAACGTTAGAGCTTCCATCAAGTCTAGGTGATCGACGGTAGATAAATTGGCCAGAAAGTCCTCAGTAAAAGCGTCCATTTTGTAAGTTCGAGTGGCCGTCCTTGTCGAAATGTTGACGAAGCTGGTGCAGCTTTCGCTAGCCAGAGGCTCGATACTGGATCCGGCGAGTTGATATTGCTTTCAATAAAAAGCCATGACTTTTTTACTTGAGGTTAATGGTACCTAAAATGCGCCTCGAATGCCACCTGAACACTCGGCTGGGTACGTAGGGTGGCTTAGATCCAGCCCATGAAAGGTGTATATCAACTAACTAGCTTGCCCGACAACACAAAATCGATAACGTATGCTGGAGGCTCTTCATCCGCACCACTGGAGTTAGAATTATTCATACTGAACTTTACAGACAAAGTTACACAATGGCTGACAGCGGTGAATTCCCCCTTCTGGATCCAAAGAACCTTCTGCCCAGCAAGTTTATCCCAACCTTGCTTGGCCGCGTTTTCGACAACCCAAACCAGCCATGGGCCAATTACTTCCCTGAGGATCCATCGTCATTCTACAGCAGCGCTGCGGCCCCCTTTCATATCAAAGCGTGGTCTACCTCCGTCCTTCCTGGTCGTAATACTACCGGCATTGCGCGGTGTCTTATAAAAGACCTGTTGTCCATAAAGAGGGAGAAAGCAAAGAAGTCCTGGTTAGACGATGATGAGAAGGGAGACGTTGTCTTGTCACCAAGTCACGAAATTGAGCTGCAAGCGAGGGACGGGAATGTTCTGGCAGCGCTGGGATGTAATTGAACCCTGAAGTTTATACCAGTCAGTGCGCCTTCCGTTCGTGAATGGAAGCAGACATCACAAAGTACCTATTTCTTTCAGCTGCGAGGTCATTCGCACGCCAGCAACGCTACTACCGAATGCTAAGTGATAAACCATCTGACCCTTAGCGCTTATGGCTTGGAACGACGCATTTCACTGCAACCATAACTGTGCAGGTGAAACGTCCGTATTATCGACGCCTGCGTCGAGAGCTCTCGGCTGTGACTTGGACGTGGCACGCCATTCCGTCGTGACGATTTGCTACTAATTACATTTGACTCGGTTGATTCTGATTATCCACAACACCAAAGGAAGTAACAGGCTCCAAGATGGACCATACACTGTTCATTGCCATTGAGGAAGTTGCGTCTGTCCCTGTCGTCGGTGGTAGGGTTAAAGTTATCCTTTCATTCCATCGCCCTGGGGGATCTCAGCACCACAAAATAGCTGTCCATGCTCCCCTCACGATAACCATCTCAGTTCCCCAGGCGATCCAAGAGATCGAATGGTATTTTGAGCGATACCCTAGGGACCCTTTCTTGACTTTAAGGGCCAGCAATGCTAGAGACCTTATCAACTGTCAGGCGTCTCTTGTACTTGAGGAGCTCCGGATAGATGATGCCTCTTGATGGAAGTCAGGGTTCAGGCGGATCGTATTTGAAATAATCGAAGGAACAGAGCTCTCCAAAATACATTGGGAAGCGCTCGAATCACCTGGGATATGGAAGACAGACAGTTGAGTCACAGTCTGTCGCAGCGCGCCGGGCGACAAAGCACGATTACAACGAGCGCCAACGCACATTGACACGCAGAAATGCATTAATGTCCTTCTCTTCATCGCAAGGGGGGAGAATGACACAATTGATCCTCGATTGGCATCACGTCCCTTACTTCAAAAACTTGCGCAAGATTATTTAGGCTCTGTATCTATCGACATTGCTCGCCCAGGGACACGGGAGCTATTCCTAAAGTGTCTCTCTGAAAAGGATTATGATATCGTGCATCTCTATGTACATGGCACAGTTCGGGATAACAGGCAAGTCTCCCAAGTTGATGGCATGTGCCATTGTTGACTCTTTTATTTTAGAGCATTTCTCTTATTTCAGGATCCGGATGAAGATTACACCGTCCAAATCAGTGCCGATAATATCGGAAAAGCCCTCTTCATCAACAGGGTAAAGCTAGTTATCATGAATGCATGTCAGAGCGCTTCAACTACCGGCTCGTCAACAGCAAATTTCGCCCACCAGTTGGCATCCCACGGCGTGCCATATGTCCTCGGGATGGCCTTCAAGGTAACGCACGCTGCTGTCGAGATATTCACATCAGCCTTGCATGACTTCCTCTTATGGGATACGCGGAACATCCTCCTTGAAGTTTATGAAGCTCGCGCAAAGCTAAGGGCCAGCAAAGAGCGGACCAGTGACTTGTTCGGTGTTCCGACCTCTTTGCAAGATGATATACTGCCTATACTATATGCGAGTGACCGCCAACTACACAAGCATTCGGTGACTCTTTTGGATAGGTCTTGCGAGATACTAGCAGGCGTATCAACGTCATTCGATCAACCTTTTGGCCGGGAACTCGATATGCTCCAGGTAGAGATTTCATTGTTAAGGAATCGCGTCTGTATCGTTCATGGGCCTTACGGAATAGGAAAACGATCCCTGATCAACAACTTGAGCAAATGGCTCCATGAGAGCCGTCTAGTTCAACATGTTCTCCACGTGGACTGCTCCTCTGTCATCTCATCGTTGGATTTAGTTCTTGCGGTCATTCGCCGGCAAGCCGATTCCGTGATAGCAACAGAGCTAATAGACAAACCTGAGGAAGAGGATCCTATTCTTCAGGCTATGCTGTCAGAGGCGACTTTACTCGTCTTCAACAACGCCGAGAGTGGCACAATCTGGTTGTCATAACTCTGTTCAAAGCTCAGCGTTTTGGAAAGACCTGAGGACGATGTTCCTTTATTTATTCTAGTATCATCAAGAACTTCTCTACTCTCAGTCCGTAGGAGATTACTCAGGACGAGGCCCGGCGGACATTTCGCTTATGAATTAAAAGGTTTGAACGCGGGTTCTGCCTCCAAAACTTGCAGAGAATCTGCTCCGAGGCAAACCTCGTAAGGAAGGATCTTACTCAGCGCTCTGGTACAGGCAAGGGATTTTTATGCTCCTCCAGCATAACTCATTGGCAATCGAAGTTATAATTCCAATGGCCGCCAGCGGTGAGTCTCACGAGATATACTGGAATCTGAAGACAGGAAGGTTAGACCTGGACTGGGAGACTCCCCATGGCAAGCAGTTATTCCTGCAGTGGGAGAACCTTGTAGAGGATCACCGTGGCCTTCTGCAAACCCTGATCCCCTTTACCATTTCGGTGCCAGAAGATTATCTTACCAAGATTTCCGCAATCTATCGAGTCGACCCCTCTGCCAGACAGGCCTTGGTCGAAGCGGGCTGCACAAACACGGAAGGAGCACGGAAGGAGTAAGGGCGTTATTCGGTCCTCTCCGACTCTACCTCCTGTTTTCTCAGTTCACGCGGAATCAGCTCTGGTCAGAGGAAGACGTTACCTCTAGTTGGCGCAGAGCATCAGCCTACTATCACGATCGAAGTATTTATTGGATCAGAACAGGCCTCTAGAATCCTACTACGCAAATGTCCAAGCCGAAGGATGAATGGGAGAATCTGACAGCCGTTCTGAGCCATCTTATTCTGGAGCTACAGAAGGACACCGAAGCCTCGGCACTCTTCGACCTCTCCTGGGTCGTGTGCTCATTTCATGTTTTCATAAAGATATTGCTAAGCACGCCATCGACACGTTCACTGACCTCACTCTCAAAGCGCTGAATGCCATGGTTCCCGAATTAGTACCAACAAGCGATGAGGGCCTGCGGTTTATTGTTGATCAGGGTCTTTACTCTAGAGCGAGGAAGCTGTCAGATTTACAGATGTTGCGTATCACACTATTAGCGCCATTCCTCGTCCATTACTATTACGACATCTCACTACAAAATGCTAGTATCTACCAAAACGCCTTGATGATTTTACAGAATGCAGCTCCAACAAGCATAGATGACCAAGATTTTGATAGGCTATCTGACATGGCGAGATCGATATCGTTTCTTACAGACAATGAGCTCTCGTGTGAAGAGGGACGGATAACGAAGACGGCAAATATAGTATGGGTTGACGTCTCCTCGGACCTTGACCTTTCTTCGACCTTCCGCACCTTTTCCGATGTTTGGGGTTCAACGCATGGATGTAGAAGACTTGGTTTTGTGTTGGACTTGACCGAGACGTGGTGGGACCATCAAAACCGTGCGAGGGTATGCTACTTCTGTCAGAGTTTTGTGCCGCTAACGCTAAATCCGTTAGTATTCTATTAACTCGTCCGAGGTCTTCTCACCTCTGAAGTTTTTTGGATACCCTAGTCGACGCGTTCGATGCTCTAAACAGTGTCTCCACCAATATTGACCAAGATTTCCCACCTCTTGATCAGAGTTTACGGGATGCAATCCAGCGCTACGCCACTCGGAGTCAACTTGATATCTACGATAAATTGGTAGAGGTAAGACGCGTTGGCACACGCAAAGTATTCGACACGATAAGATCTAAGCAGACCATAGGCATACTTTAACTCTGGGGATTGGGAAACCGTTCTTTTCATCCTCGATAGGATTAATCAATGGTCCTATGATATTTGCAGGTCCAGAGGCACCAACATTGACGAGGTTAGCACTCTTGAACAGAAACGATGGATGACCACTATGAGGGTGCAGTGTCTCAAGTATCTTGGTCGTATATCGGAGTTCAAGACGCATATTGAGGAGCTGAAGAATATTGTAAGTCGGAGAGAAGACCTATGGACAGCCCAGGATCGGCAGAATGAGCAATACAAGAATCTCACGGCTTTCGTGGAGCGCCGTATGGGGACATTGTCGTCCTCGACGAGATACAACGTCGGGGACTTTGTCTTTCGTCCCAGAACAGTTCACAAGGCTGAGGTGCCTCGAATGCAATACCCAAAAGGATCATCAGACCTTGGGACCAATCTGCAAGCTGAACAGCCGGGGAGTGTTGCCGAAGAGGCAGGAGATGCTGATTCCAGATTAGCTAACGCAACAGCTGTGGGAGATTCAGACGAAAACTCAAGCCGCCACGGCGTCGAAGACGAAGACTCAGATAATCTCTACTTTATCAACGAGCCCTGGATGAAGAAGGTCGATGAAATTTAAAATGTCTTGTGGGGGACTCGCGCAGAAGAGCATTACGACTTCCAGATACCACCGGGTTGCATAGATGGCCTGTTCTTGTATCAATCACGAGTGTTGATGGCCGACGCATTCGTCAAGGCTCTGGGCGTTCTTAAGCCAGACTATGAAGAAGGATTATAAGACATAGCAACACAGCAACACAGCAACACAGCACCGAGACATATGAGGTAAATTGCTAATAGGTTCCAAAGCCTTATACCCTTGATTATTATATCATTATAAGTAAGATAAGAGATAGACTATGGAAACAGCATGTATTATCATCATTAACCCACATAGATAAATGCGGTTATAAGTCTTTACTCCTCTGCTCTTAACCCCTGTGCTAGAACCCTGGGTTTAATAAACAACTGCATGACAAGGCGGACAACAGTTACTCGGAACAGCTTTATCGGACAGTGAGAAGATAAATGTTGAACGCAGCTTCGACTTTGTCAATCTCAACATAAACCCTAATCGATCCCTTCATTATCTAAGCCTTTATAAGACTCATGAGCGACTTATCATAACTACTATGCTCTAATGTTTCATTTAAGCAGACTCCTTACTTGCAAATCCTGCTTGCTTTGTCTCCAAGTTCTTGGCATCTTGAGTAGCAATAATGTCCTCTCCAGTTATAGCGTACTCCACCATGCTTTCAGGGGCCGGGGAAAAGTGGTTAAGGAGATAGTAGAAGACGCCACCAGACAGGAAAGAGTAGACATAGCCGATATAGAAGCTATGGGAAGATTTGAGTCAGTATGGATTTTGATGAAAGAGAAGAGCAGGGTGGAATGTAGGACTTACAGATGTTGACCTCCTAGCGAGACACCAGTATGGCTACCGCCCGCTTGCACAATGTTATCGATGAAGCCAGGAAGAGGCGGGATGCAGCCAATGAAGAAGGCTACCACAGCACGCCAATTGGTTCCCCATTTCTGTGAGTAGCGGTAGATGCCGTGGAAGTCGTACATGTCCGGGACCGAGACTTTGCCCCGGCGTAAAATGTAGTAGCTGGAGACGTATTAGAGTCAGCGTACTCTTACAGCGTTGAAATAGGGAAAAGATAGGGTGGACGTACTCTGTCATGAGAATGGAGGTCATAGGACCCAGGAAGATAGTATAACCGTTGAGGAAGGCGATAAACTTTTGGGCGGATGCCAAGATTTTCCACTTTAGCATAAGGTCAGTCATTTGGTTAACGCGCAACAAAGAAACAGGTGTAGTTACTCACCGGAACAAAGGCCCAGCTACCGATTACGGCGGCGAGAATTTGGCCACGTCGGATATTGATATACCGGGGAGCAAAAGCCATCAAATCGTTGGCAGCACTAATTGAGTTGGCGGAAATGTTGATACCGAGTGTCACGACGATCAGGCCGATGGCGGCAAAGGCAGCTGCAGCCCGACCACCTGAGGAACCAGATTTCATCCACAAGTTGATGATATCAATGGGGTTCCAGAGAACCTCGCCGTACACGGACTGGGAAGCAGCTGCGGTGAAAATGCCAAGGAGGCCGACAATGGCTGATGAAAGTGATTAGCAGTTTGAAAAGGGTGCATGAAAAGGAGAATCGTACTGAAAATGAAGGGTATAACGATAGCTTGTACATTCTGAGCGCTAGGCTTCTTAGCATATCTCGAAAAGTCGGCGATATTGAGACCGAGCGTGGAGTAATTACCCAAGACTCCGTTGAGATCTAAATGTTTTAGCCATCAGGGGATGAAAAAGAGTACCGGAACTGCTTCGCTCACTATTGAAGAAGGCCCAAGCCAAAGTGGCACCGTGAATGGTAGTGCCCTTGGAAATCACAGTGCTGTGGCTAATTGTTCCGCCGGCCTTATGCAATGTGTCACCAAATACGGCCAGGAAGACGATCGGAGCGATGACACTTTTGAAGGCGAAGAAGTATTGAACCTGTAATTATCAGCCCAATGTCCAGCTGACAAACGATGTATCGAGTAGTACCTTGGTGTATGGGATACACAAGAAGGGAAGCTGAAGGAGGAAGTAGAGCACGAATCCACACATGCCAGCAGTTGTAATGCCCTCAGATTCCGGAATGTGATTCGGGATGTTGGCAAAGCTCGGCCAGATGGCAGTCAGTAGAACGGTCATGCATTGACCTCCAGTCGTGGTTTGCACACTACAAAACATCTCTCAGTCACGGAACTTGCAGCATCAAGACAATGAAGTGCACTTACCCGAGCCAGACAATGGCAAGGACACAGCGAGACAGCACAACAAAGTAGCTGAAGTAGTAGCCAAAGGGCATGCGAGAGAGAACTGGGAAGGGGGTGTGCAGCTTTGAGCAAGTCAGTCGACGAGGCGCCAAGATCACGAAGTGGGAAACTGACAATAGCTCCGATTCTTCCATTGACTGTAATGACAATACCCATGAGAAAGTTACCAAGAACACAGGCTCCAATTGCCATTCGCCAACTCAATCCGACAGCAATCATTGATGAGGCTACGCCACGAGACATTAGCATTTCGTACTCTTCCTGTGACTATGAATAACCTAGCAAGCTTACCGACTTCCCAGTTCGACACGGCCCAAGCATCAGCCATCCAATAAGCCACATAGGCACCCCAACTCCAGGTCCGCTTCGAAGGTGGGATCGGGTCGAAATCCGCATTGGAAAGATTCTTCGACTTTGCAAAAGAGCTTGGTTCCTGGTCAACTCCGAGGCTGAAGTTGAACCCGAATCGTCGTCGTCTCACCGCGCCGACTTGCCCCGGTTCGGTGTCGGAAGTGACCCCGAAGCCATTTTTAGTGTCGGAGCCGTCTGACTGCATCTCCAATTGGGAAAGGGAAAGCGCAGTACCAAGTCAATCAATAGGATTACACGAGAAACCGAGCTGTTGGAAACAAATGCCAAGCGCTTTGTTGACGGGAACTAAATGGGAGGAGTCTGGGGGTTGATATCTGAAAAGAAACACGCTGTAAAGCTTATCTCTCCCGATCGATAAATCATACTTGGTGAGACCTACTGATAAGCCAGAAGGGATCCAGCTTAGCTCTATCGCCACTCAACTCTAATTCGTGGCTTCCGTCACAGCCCGTCCAGTGAGATTTGTGAACGTTATCTAGCGTGACACGCTGAAATGTGACTGTTGGGATCACGTCACGTGCCTCCAACGCAAAAGCAACGCCCTCAGGCCCCATCTAGCTAGCAAATTAATTAACCTCTGACACAGTCATAACAATTGTTTTGGTAGCAATTGCTCGTTGCTTTCTGTGTGGCCCTGGGCCACCATTTCTTTTCTTCGTTGAAGTTCCTAGAGAACTATATACAACGTCCATATCATCCCAGATATCCCAGACTCCTTGTCGTATGATCCCAATAGTGACTGGATTCGAAGGCTATACTTTTTCTTATCTTGTCAGTAAAACCAACCTCAGCTCATAGAGATTGAGGCGAATCCATATCGCGTGCCTGCCGACCCGATTTAGCTACATTGTCAATGACACCGCTGTGAAATTGTCAATCCATGATTCCAGATCTCAAATCGACCCCACGGCCCCCGATCTGGCGATATGGAGCCTGCTGTGAAGAGATATGCTTTCGTTTATCTAGCGGCCGGCGGCGGCCATGTTCCCCTTTCCGAGGGCGATTAGCACCTCCCCTGTTACAGATAGAAATGAGATGACGCCAGTTATATCGTATTTGGGCCTGAACTCAAATCATATCAATAACCATTAACCTATTGCGTTTTTGAAGCTTTTAACACTTATTTGGCCACCTAGTTTCGCAGTCGCAAAATTGAACACCGCGAAACGATAGCCCGTAAACCACTGCCACCTGTTGTGGAGTGCAAATGTGCCAAGCTGCTTCCAGTTCTGGCCGTCAAGACTGTAATAGAAGTGTGCTTCCCTCACAGGAGACAGACCGAAGGCTGGGGTCACATCAGCTTCAACACGAAGCCAGATCTCGTGCGCGTCTATGGATGGACCTGTGGCTACGATGGTGCCTCTGCTGACAGTCTGCCACTGCTGGTTCATATTGATCTCGTTCACAAAAACGATCTTGGTGCCATTTGAATCTTTGTGCACGCCTATATATGCACTTCAGGCTTTCCTCGCCAATCACATCATGTTGTGTACCCCTTCTGGGCCAGGATCCAAAGTAAACGTCAGGCCTTGCGAGCTGAGTGGCAGTCTTATTGCAGAAGACGAAAATGTCCGGGTGCTCGACAAAAAAGCGGTCAATGTCTTCCGAAGAACGACTTGCAGTCTCGGGGTAGAACAGGTAGGTGATCGGCACGAAGGCAGCACAGATAACAGCCCAGATCACCCAGAAGCGGTAGCCAAGATTGGCAATACCTGGAGGCGTAATCTGAGCAACCATGTAGTTCATAATCCTAAACTATGGTGTTAGTAAACCTTGTTAGATGGTACGATGCTGATGTACCAGTTGGAGGCCATAGCCAAGCTAGCGCCCTTGGCCCGGAAAGCCAAAGCGTCCACCTCTGTAGGATAGAGCCACGGCACGGCCAAGACGCCCATACCGAACGCCGCAAAGAAGGCAAAGAAACCAAAGATGGCGGCACAACCCCACGAGAATCGGTTGCCTTTGCCAAGTTCGATCTGGGAGGCGGCGATTGAGATGATGGTTCAGCAGGCAGCACAGGCGGCGGCAGACACCATCATGACCTGACGTCTACCGTAACGCTCAATGGCAAACCAGGCGAGACAAGAGAAGATGAGGTAGTCGATCGAGTCAGTAGCAGCAAGAACCCGGGCCATGAATTCGCTGACGCCGATGGCGTTGATGAAGACATATGTCATGTAGTAACTAGTCACGTTGATGCCCGAGATCTAGTACTTCTTGGTTAACCCTCTCCATAACATTGAATCTAAGCAGACGGGGAGGGTCGGGGAGAAAAGGACACATGAAACAGACGAGGGCAGAAAAGACTTGGAATGCAAATTAGCAATGTAGACTTTATTGTATAAGGACAGATGGAATGGAACTCACAGATCTGAAATACGAGAGGGAATCTCCAGCTGGCGCTTCCTGGTACGAACGAGAAGCCGAGTGTCAACCAATTAGAGATGGAAAAGCCCGTGATACAGCTGGCCATCTGAATAATTATCAGCTTGCGACGGCTGGTAGTCTTGGCTGTTTCCGACTGCCATATACCAGCAGTCGAAGTGTTAATGCAGTTCCGATACCTGAAGCATGTATATCAGCAACATCGTTGATATAGGGACAACATGGGAGTCGAGGTCTTACCTGCTATAACGCGACCAACATACATCTGTGTTGGACCAAAACCAGTAGCCTGAATAATAGCGCCGAGGGCAATGATCAAACTCCCAACAATGAGCGACTTGGGTCGCCCAATTTTGTCACCTGTATAGAGCGTTGAGAGCGCGCCACCAAAACAGTTAAGGTTGTATACAGATGTCATGGTTCCTTGTGCCTCAACAGAAGGATAGCTCACGGTCTCGATGGAATCTTTCGAAACAAGAATGTTACCAAAAACGCCCTGGTGAGTTTGGTCTTGGAAGACTTGCACAGTTGATGCTGCGAGACTGATCCAAGCAGTCAGGCTCTCTCCCGAGCCGCCAAGGTACTTTCGGCCCATGATGTACTCTCAGTCACCAAGGGCTGGTGAGCTGTGCTTGATTGATGAGGTTGCTAGAAAACGCTGATGGACGGTTTACAAGATCACGACCATGCATTGCAAGACCTGTAGCCCGGAAATGGGTTGCTGATCGCCTTTTGTACTTGAATACCAAGAGCCACTTCAATTCATTGAACACAAAGCAGCAGACTGCGGGCCTTGATACATGATCAGCATCTCGATTGGCGAATCAAGATCTCAAGTTGTTCGGAAGCCTGTTTTCTGTTGCATCCTGGACTTCTCCGCATTCTGACTCCTAGAAAATCTGGGGCCGACTACAGGTCCTCCACCACATTGCCGTCGCGATAAGAAACAGCTTTCATGCGAATTCTGCCGCAAGCGAAAGTACAGTTTAAGCCTACTCGCGTCTACAAATTCGCCAAGAACAACTTTTTAACTTTTCCATCTTTCTTTTGTTTTCCAGGTCAAAATGTGACAGAACGCAGCCATGCTCTGCTTGTACATCTGGCAGCTTGAGCTGCTTCTTTCCCAGTACTCGCGCACCTCGGCTTATATCGCGGCCTACGCCCAGGCCCCAAGCTTCACAGAAGCCAAGCCTCTCAGTTCTTGAGGACAAAGTCAAATCCTTAGAGCAGATGATGATATAGACTTTGGCTACCATACGCCACGAGCGACCTGACCTCAACGCTTCGTCGCCCGTAAGCAGCAGCGGTATTCCGCTGCGACCTCATCTAGCCGAGGCTGGGACGATGCGCCGCGGTAATCAAAGGACAGAGTATTTCGGGGGTATTCACTTGGTTGCTATAATGGATGGCATCTCGGAGTTAAAGGGCCACTTTGAAGATCTCAATGTGATCCAGTCTCCCGAAACATACGGTCAGGAAGTACCCGACGAGTCGCGCCAGCGTCCACTCTTACTTTACGGCGGTACACAGCCGCCTCCAGAGGAAAAACTAATCTCTGAGCTGCCTGAGAAAAACATAGTAGACAGGATGGTGTTTTGCTATTTCAGTGAGTGGTCGATGATGTCGCGTAAGCATCTTTATTTGTGAATCCCCGAGCCGGAGCAGCATCTACTGACAATATATTCCAAGTGATTACCCTTCATCCCGCGACGTTTCTTCGAGAGGTAAGTATACGCACCAGTAGCGCCAATCATTCAGGACATGTCGACGGCATACTGAGAAACTTTGGTACGAACAATTCTGGGCCAACTTGTCATATTTCCTCCACTGGATCGGCCTCCTCTATAGTATACTCAGTATCTCGACCATATTCTCACGCAAATCGGAAGCCCCAACCGGTGATACTATGTCGGATCCCGGATATACTGCGCAATATTCAGAATATGCCCATCAAATGGTACACTGCCTGAAGGCTGGAGACTATGTTCGAGGAGGACCATACATTCTTGAGACACTGATCAATTACACAGTGCTGGAACTTATGACGACATATCCCTCCCCAAGTGTCCATTCAGGGATCTATGCAACAACATGGCTGATGACGCAGATCGCCTTTCGCATGGGGTACCACCGTGAACCGTGCTACTTCCTCCAGATATCTTGTTTTGAAGGTGAGATGCGGCGGCGGATCTGGGCCACGATCCATAGTTTGGATACCTCAATGTCTGTACTCAGTGGTTCATCAAGGGTTATAGCTGAAGGGTCGTGGGACACCAAACCGCCTCGGAACCTGCACGACGGTGACCTCGGCCCAAGCTGCACTACTCTTCCTGAGTCACGGCCAGACTCCGAACTAACTCCAGCGTCATGTCCTCCACTGGCCAGGTATAAGCTGAGTCTCACCGTCGCTTGGCTGATCGACGCCAACGTTTTTCAAGGTCTCATATTGCCTTCTGAGAAGCGACACGCAGAGGCCCGCCTTGCAGAGACGTGGAATGCCATCCCAGATAGATTCAAGCTTGAATCGCTGAGCGATTGTCTTTCCGGTCTCCAGCTGGAGTAGGGTAACGAATAGGCCTCACCACCCTCTACAACAAGATGTACATAATGCTGCACAGATCTCACCTTCTCAAGAGCCCCGGATCGGCCGATGATGGAGACCCTACTGCGGAAGGGGATGGTGAGTATCAACTGCATTCACGACGTAAATGCACACAAGAAGCCCTACAAAACGTGGAGTTACTCATTATCATAGAGACGGAATCTCGGCCAGGTGGTGCTCTGACTGTGCCGGGAAATAAGATGTCCATACTCGCAGTGCACGAAGCTCTCGTTGCAGCGGCGGTTCTCAGCACAGTCCTCTATGATTTTGGAACATGGCCTGCGACGACCGGTGAGAACGACGGTATTGACATGGCGCACCTCGAGACTACGTTGAACAATTGCAGGGACACGTGGGCACGATGGAGCGAGTGATCGCCAGACGCCAGAACGGCTGTGGAATTGCTGGACCTGGTGTTCCAGAAGCTGGAAGGGAACATGGAGACGGTGCCGATGGGTGAGTTCTCACTGGCCTTGGATGGTATGAGCTTGAATCTTGGCTAGGATACTGTATATTTACGGGTTGCTTATCAGGCACCCCATCCTGAGTAGTTGGCACCCCAATTTGTGGCTGGACAGCCAGGCTGGTCCGATCTCGGTCAATTACTAGGGAAATTACATAACAGGCCCATATTACGTGTCCTCCCCAGTCTCTCTAAGGTCCCTTCACTTCAATTGAAGGTCCGCTATCAGGAAAAGTGAAGCTATCACCAACTTGATCCTCCAAATCCTCGGCAACGCCGCCTATTTCTAGCTCATCCCCAAATTGCTCCAGCATCTGCCAATCCATTGATGTGGGAGTCTCGCCTTCTGCATCTTTATCAGAATAAATACCCAATTGGCTGAACGCCTTGATCATCAGATCAGCTTCAATTTCTTCCTCAGTAGGAAGTCGTGATACTTCCGTTAGTGTTTTGGTATCTTCATGATCAACGCCGCCGAACCGGTCGCCGGCTACGTAGTTATTAATATCTTCCAAGCCCTGTGTATACTGCTGATATGCTTGAGGCATGACGGTTCCGGACTTATATCAATTACCTGCTTCTAATCTATATAGTCCTATAGATATCGATAACTCCTTCGCGATACTGATCGCTGTAGGCGCGGTTGAAGGTGGTGGTGTTGATACATTCTGTGATAGTTATTAAGAAAATGCCTTATCTATAACGTACGCGATAAG